>JANHGC010003273.1:104664-122796 GCA_027560395.1 Boaedon fuliginosus | reverse complement strand
GTATATTTGTGCTACAGTGTTTACGGGCCAGCTCTGAGGAAAGGCAGCCAGGCCTTGACAGGGGCACTGGGCTGCAGCCATTTGTGGGCCTTCTGAAGCCCCTGGCACCCCCTCCAACATCATTTGTCGGCCTTCTTAAGCCCCTAGTGCCCCCTCCCACATCTCTGCTCCGGCAAGGCTATCTCTGAGGAAAGGCCAGCTGAGCAAAGGCAGCTGGGATTTGACAGGCACACTGGACCACAGCTGTTTGTGGGCCTTAAGCCCCAGTGCCCCCTCCAACATCGTAGGTGACCTTACTTGGTGGGGTGGGCTGTTCCATGTGTTTTGGGCCCATCGCTGCTGGGGCAAATCTGGAATTTATATGTATAAAATATGGTGCCTCAGTTTGAATATGGTGCCTCAATCAGTTTGAAAAATGCAGACGCTCAGTTGAAAGAGGTAAAACTGCACATGCTCAGTAAAGTGTTACTGCTTGTTCGTTAAGAGTGTCCTCTTTGCCCCCCCAAAAAGGGAGCAAAAGGCCCCTTTCCTTTTGGTGACCCCAACTATGCTTTACTATCTATCTGCCAAGTTTGAGGTAGTACAGGACTGGAAGTTTGTATTCACCACATACAAACAAACATCCGCTCCCCACTTCTCTTTTATAGATATAGATTAACCCAGTTCGATTTGTGCATACTCCATGAGAACAATTTTGCAATCATCTAAGAATTTACATAAGAGATAAAATCCATTAGTTTATATTTTCTTATCTGTTGCTCTTTCACTAACAGCTCTTGCTGCTGTTCATTATGCTGCTGTTACTGTATACACAAGTATAAGCTGAGTTTTCAGTATCAAAAATGTGCTGGAAAAGTCATCCTTGGCTTATACTCGAGTCAGAGCTAAAAAACATATTTATATTTTTACATTTTGTAAAAATATTATATACATTATACATTATATAAATAAATATATATTTATTTATAATACATTATATAAATAAATAAAATACCTACCTATATTCTCTGTGTTTTCAGCACAGCTGTTGATCTCCATGCAGCCAGTCATCTGTTTTCCCCCTAGAGGCTTCTGCCAGAAGTTTGTTAAAACAAACTTCCTGCAGAAGCCTCTAGGCCTAAAAACAGCTGAGGCAGGCTGAAGAACCCATCAGCTGTGCATTTAGAATTATATACCTCCCCATAGTGCTTTAGAGAACTCTCTGGCAGTTTATAATGTCAGCATTATTTGCATATTGGTCCCAGCAATCTGGTTCTTCATTTTACCAACGTTGGAAGGATGGAAGGATGAGTCAACCTTGAACCTCAACAGGATCATACTGTGGGCAGAGATTGCCTGCAATATTGTACTTAACCACTTAATCATTGCGCCATCATTACTTCATTACTACATTAATCCAAAGCAGCATAAGGACTACTTCTTAATTCAGATCCTATCCACCATGTCGTTTTTCCTTCTCCCACTCCTTCACAAGATGCTCAGAAACCATTTCTCTGAAACCAAAGTTTCTCCAAGCAGTTAGTCCCGGCTGCTAATCACATCAGCCAAAGATGATAAGCAAATTAAAAGCACTGAAGCTTTCCTTCCAAATCTCAGAGCAAGTTTCTGTGAGTACCTGACCTGTGAATCAGAGCACTTGATCAATTATATTCTCAGAGGAATTCAGAGGGAGATAGGACTGAAATAGAAACTGGGAAGAGGGAAAGAGCTAAGCTGTCATGTTCCTTCTCTTTGCCATTGGTCTCAGAATGTAAAAACCCCAAGGAGACATATCATCTCAAACCTGGAATTTCAAAAATGCTTGCCTGACTTTTCCCAGTTGCTGAGTTATAGTGTTCTCCACCCCTTTTAAGTGAACATGAAATGAACAGACCTCGTGGCCAATCCCATTCTCTCCTCTATTATCCATGTTCTGACTCATAGCCTAATAGTTCTGTCACATGCAGGCATGTGATAGGCTAATCTTCCAGCTTTGCTGTCCTCGCTCTTCATTATGAAGTCTTTATGAAGACTCTGAGTTGTCACCTTCCTGAGATCTTCTTCTTTTGTTCAGTTATAATTGGCAATGAATAAGTTTATAAAAACCTCAGAGGCCCAACAATTAGCTGAGTTTCAATCAGCAATTCTATTCAGGGTTTTTTTTTCTATGTCATCTTTTTATACAGGCAATAAATGCACTACTTCAATCTTGGACTAACCAAATAAGGACCTAATGGCCCTGACAGCTGAGCAGTCTAGCATTGTTGTGCAGTTCTTCCAAGCCACTGGTTAAATTTATCAGATGCCGCCATATGCCACTTCTACCAAAATGACAATATGTGCACATCATATGCTTAGATATATTTATGGTACAAATATACTATTTGCGTCTAGAACAGAATTAGCAAAGATACATGTATTCCAAACTGCATCACTGCATATGCAAATTTGAAAGATCGCTAGCTCAAGACTGCCATCATAAACAGTTCCTTTAAAAAGATAAAACCCCAATTGAATTTTTAAAAAAACCTGATCAGAAATGGGAAAGGATTGACTATCTGCACCAATCTGAAAAGGCCAAGAGGTACTTTGTTAAACCAACTGTTGGTCACCTGATTTTGCCTCGATTAAAAATCCATGGCAAAGTAGAACAGATTTTATTCAGCTTGTGGTAATCATTGGATGGTACCAACTTAAGGGAAAAGACAAAACTGGTATAGGTTAAAATTTTGCTCACAATATCTTAAAATTACAATGAAGACATTCAAATATTCAACAATGGCTGTGCAAAATTTGTAATGTACATCAATTAGTTTGAGTGTTAAATATTTTACTATTTATCCATTTATTTGTTAAATTGTTTTATGTAATGCCCGACTTTAGATTATATTTGTAATATAACTGTATGCGTATGTCACTGTGTATATTGTGTATAATATGTCTCGGTGTGGGTGTTCCTGTGTATGTATAAACGAATAATAGCTAAGGGTGATCACATTTCAGGATGAATTGAAAACAACATTATGGGCACAAAAGATGCAGCCAAGAAACATTTTCTGTATGATTGCAGGTGGGAACATGGAAAGAAAATGGTCCTGTTTCTGTTATATTTAATTTTAAAGAAAAGGTTAAATATTCATAATGCTTGTGATATTAATATCTGTAATTGTAATGAATATTGATACTGTAGAATATCCACTTATCTATAGTCCTTATTGTAAAGCATCAAAATAACAGAATATTAAGAATTTAGATTTATTATATAAATATTATTGTACTGAAATATGCTGAATTAAAACTGAGAAGAAAGAGTAATAGACATTCTATAAGGGTAAACTTAGTAACATATTAAAAGTTTGAGCTGCTTCTATATTAATACTTTATGGGTATATTTCTAGTTTATTCGAATGTCACTCAATTACTATTCTGTATTTTTCATTATATTAGCAACATATTTTTGTTGTTCATCATATTTTCTAGTTGTCATACATCTATAAAAAGTTTATTTTTTTAAAGTTGATATCGATGGTGTTGTGTGTGTTCTCTAGTTGGTCTTTTTTATTATGGTGAAGGTGTTGGGTTGCATGCATGAGAGTGTTCTTGGTGTTGCAATACAACTTTCACTATGATTCCTGAAAGCAGTAATTCCATTTGTTGATAGGTTTGTCCGTTGAATTGAAAATACTTGCTTAGCCAGAGGTTACTAAGATCCATGATTCTAGGTGTTTCAATCTTGGTATATTTGGCTAGGTTGCTAGGCTATAGAGCAGAATTGTCATGGATTTTTTGGATATTTCTGGGTCTATGGATATGAAAAGGATTGTGGCATCAAATGAGACCATGATTAGTTTGGGTAATGAAACAGCTGTAAGAAAGCAACCAAGCTCAGAGAGCACCAAGGACCTATCATCAATAGGTTTTTCAATTAATCTAATTTAAAATGCTGATGCTGCTTTTTATTATCTGTCCTATTGCTCGCTCTCTCTCTCTCTTTTTTTTTTTTTACTTTTCCTTTGTTTTGATTTTACACTGTCCATTGTCTTGAATGCTATTTTTATAATGGAAGAAAAGAATATCAGAAACCTGTAAAAAAAAAACTGCAAGTGAACTCTCCAGAGGTTGAGTCCTAGATTTTAGGCAATGCAAAACATGTGCCTCAAGACATGAGCTATATATTATAGATGTATTCCATCGATTTGTATCTGTTTCACATATTTCTTCTCTTCCCTTTCTGCCTTCATTTGCAATCATTATTTCAATGTAGGTAACATTCCAATGCATATCTCTGCATATTTGTTGAAGCTAAGAACAACATTCAGAGCCATACAAAATCTAATACAACCTGTCCAGCATAGCATCTTTTGAGTGTGTTGACTTTGGAGCTGCAACCCCCTAAATTGTAGCTGGGATTCCCTAAACTTGAAATTCCAGCATTACACCATATTGAGGGACAGTAAATGCAATTTGGAAATATCCAAACAAAATCTTCAAGGATTGGTACCATGGACATTCATACAGTTTCATGCTGAGGAATGGAAATCTATTGTGTTTGGCTGTCTTTTGAAAGCCAACAATTTATTTAATAGAAAGAGAAGAAAAGAGTTTAATTTGTTAACATATAGAGATAAGGAGCAAAACAAGGACAAATGTTTGACGTGATTAATGTTGTTCAGTAGATATTTTATTTATTTATTTATTTATTAAATTTATTTGCCACCCATTTCCTACCCAACAATTCTGGACAATTTATAGCATAAAACATTAAAGCAGAAAAGACTTTAAAAGGTATCTGTTTCTATCCAAGAAAGGCCACCAAAGAAGTTAACTGTATGTATTTGTATCCTAGTTGCTCAACTCATAGACAAAGGGTGAAACAGAAATTCCTGCAATTTACTCATAAGGAGCTGCTCTGCAGAATCATGTGGGCTATCTCGAGTTCTTGTTCTAATTCTGGATCCTGTTATATATGTTTGGGATGTAAAATCCTCACCTCTAATTGGATCTGCTCTGGGCTCGTCAAGACTGCAGTTATATAGGCTCAGTTTAGTCACTGTGTGCGGTATGGTGGCTTATTGGTAAAGATGCTCACCTCCCACTCAGAAGGTTGAGAATTCAATCCTAGGTAGTAGCAGATGTTTCTCTCCCAGGGCACAAAGAAAAAAATATTTGCTGTGAACTCCATGTAGGTGTCAGGAAGGGTATCTAGTGAGTAAATGCTCAACTCTATCCAATCTCTATGACTCTGTCCCAAACAGGGACCATAGCATCATAAAAAGGGAATTTAGTCACTGCATGAAAGGCAAAGAAGTTAAGAATGTGCTTTGCAATTCAATTCTCATTGATTCTCTCTCTCTCCCTCCTTCCCTCTCTCTTTCTCTCTCTCTCTCTTCTCTCCATTTTGTTTCCACAAACTTTCTTCTCTTTCGACTCTTAGCTTGCTGATTGGGCCATTCAACCATCTCCACCAGCTCTCCTTCTTCTGCTTGCTCATCTGCTATACAACTCCAAAATTTTGTGCAATTTTTCAAATTATCCTGTCACAGCCCAGAGAGATCCTCTCACAAAGACCTCGTATTTGAACCATTTCCACCACCACCTTTATATTGCTTATGGTGGTTACCAAACAATTATCAATCACTCAGTCTCCAGATCTATTTTCTATTTCCAGTGTCCTCCTTGAAACTTGGAAAATGCCTCTTTACTCCCTCCATTTTTGTTCAAATTTAAAATCCTCTTGGCATCATCTTCTTGCTCATCTATCTACAAGCTCCAGTTCTTTGATCTTCCTCCTGCACTTTCCTTTCCCGGGATGGCTCCGGCTTTGTGGCAGCTGCCACTTCACTCCATTGTCAGCTGGGGATTTTTCTAGGTCAGAGAGGGGAGATACTGTTCTCCTCAACCTGCCCGGTGGTTCCCCTTTGCTTTGTCAGCCCTACAGGATGACTCAGGCTCATTGGGGAGCCCTCGGGCCAGGAAGCCTGTTGCAAGACCGCGGAGGTTGTGATCTTGTGACCAGCACTGCCGAAAGACAAACCGGAAGCATCATCCCTGTTTTTTAAAAGCCGTTCATTCTTGGCCTTGGCCTCTTTTTTTAACCAGATGCATTTCTTAAGTGCCCAATCTCAAATTTTCATTTACTTTTATATTTTTCTCAACCCGGCCCTGATTTTCACAAAGCACAGTGGGCAGAAGGAGGGCTCTTCTGCACAGCCATCCTCATAGTTTTTGAAATTCATTCATTTTTCCAACAGACCTCATGCTGTCAACTATTTTACTATCACCATTTGCAGATCTTAAGGTTTCTCCATCCATTCTCCCATTTCAGTAAACATTCTACCAAGATATACAAATTCATCTACCTGCTCCATTTTTTCTCTTCATTCATTTATAACTTGCAATCATTCACTCCATTTCCCTTGTCAAACATAATTACCCTGGACTTTGATACATTAATCCTCAGGTGCACGCTCCCTGTGGCATCATTAAATATAACATTCACTGGAAATTATTCAAGTTCTCGGCCAGCAACATGCTGTCATCTGCATAAGGAAGTATGTACATATTTACCAATAAGGTTAAACGCATATATTTTCAATATGTGTGTAAAAATGATGCATTTCAATTGTTATTGTAACTTCCTTATACATTTATCCATTAAATAATCACTACACATGGTTGTCTTACTCCCTTTTGTTAAATATGGCATTTATCCTCACAATACCTTATTTCCATTGTACGTTGTTCTTAAGCAATAGCACTTAGGTTTATATACCGCTTTACAGTGCTTTACAGCCCTCTCTAAGTGGTTCACCCTATTGCCCTCAACAATCTGGGCCCTCATTTTACCTACCTTGGAAGGCTGGAAGACTGAATCAACCTTGAGTCTGATGACACCTTGCCAAACTGCTCGTAGTCGGTGATCAGCAGAAGTCAACAGATTCAAATAGCCAGACTCCAACTTCATATTCATTGGATAGGTTCCATAACTCAAGCCATTCACTTTTATATACTCTCTCTAAACTCATTTTCAATATTTATAGATTAGTTGAAAGATTATCTGAAAAAAATAATCTTTTATACTATTGTTGTTTAATATAGAAGAGCTTCCGGGAAATTTTCAGCTATGAAATATATCCAACAAACAATCTTTTTTTTTTTTTTTTTGCAGCTTGCCTCCTGAACTGTGCACCATAAATCAATATCTTTTGTTATATCCACATCACTATGTATCGTTGCCCCTGTTTCTTTTTCCAATCCAATGTCCTGCTTTTTACAGATCTTTTTCAATTTCATAATAAGGAACCATCTCCAACCAGAAGATGCCATGACTTGCAACTACAATGGGATTAAGGAAAACCATAGTCAACATCCATGCTAAGCAAAACACATTAAAACTGGGAGAGTTAAAGAATTCTGGATCCTTTTAAAATCCTCGCCTCTAACTTGTACTGCTCTGTGCTCATAAAGACTGCGCAGAAATACTGACGTTATATAGGCTAGTTTAGCCATTGCATGAAGGGCTAGGAAGGTAAAATGTGCACCATCCCCCATTCTCAATCTTCACATAATGAATCATTCTAAGCACGCAGAAAACAAAGTATGAGTTGATTACCTATATGAATTCTAATTGATGAGCCAGCTAATCAAAGCATTCATGAATAAAACCATAATTTGGAATATTAAAAACTTGTAATCATCTTCTAAAAGCTGGAGAGAATAATTCCCCATTCCAGAAATATTTTTTAAGAGAGATTTGTTTTATATTGCCATAATGCAAAAATCTTTCTAAAGAAGGGATCCAGTTGTCCATCTTCTACTTCTGCTTCTAGTGCTTATCAAGGTGAATATTGTTCGAAAGGACGCTATGTTCTCATAGTTAAAGAATGGCATGATAGCTATTTCATTAGAAGCAAACTCCCACCCCCTTCTAGCATCTGTTGATGTTGCCTAGGTTGGTAAGGAGACATCTGCAAGGTACTCACCAAGGTCAGAGACCACCAAGGACACAATGGTTCAACCAGAGGTGGTATTCAGCCAGTTCTGACAGGTTCGGGAGAACTGGTAGCAATAATTTTATTGGTTTGCAGAACCAGAAAATACCACCTCTGATTGGCCAACCACAGCAAATACCACCTCTGATTGGCTGGCCACACAGCCACACCCACCAAGCCATGCCCACAGAACCAGTAATAAAAAAATTTAATCCCACCACTGGGTTCAACCCTGAAGTATACATATTCTGTTCTATAAATACTGTTCTATCATGCCCTGAAATGAGGATGGAATGTAAATTAGTGGACAATAGTATCTCCATTAGAATGAGAGATTTAAAAATAAAAAATAAAGAAGCAGTCTGAGACCCATGAACAACTATTACACTTTTTAAATTAAGAAAGAGAACAGTTAAGTTGGAGATATTTCCTCTTTATTCCTGAGAGGGAGAGATACTGGTGAATGAGAGAACAGTTCTTCTACAGCGGGGAAAATAGGTCACTGTGCCAGTGAAAAGGGCTGGTGTTTGAGAAAGAGACAGGCTAAAAAAAAAAAATCTACAACTGAAAAGCAAGTTTTTCTATTCAAGGATCGGCAAATTTATCCAGTTTGGTCATCATTCCTCAACTTCAGTTTAAGAAGGAAAAAATAGGCAAGAGCTTCTACGTATGCACAGACAGACAACTTCCAAAAGTTGGAGCCCAGGCTTTGTACTGATCATCAACTACAGGAATAAGGTTAGTTTGTGGAATGGCAAAAGAACTGTTCACTGCTGTTATGAACAGACTTGGGAGGAGATTGCTGAAACATGGTGCATGATTCCACAATGAATCACCCTTCTATTAAGTCACTGAACGTAATCCTGACAGAGACAGTGAGGACTTGCGTTCTTTCTCATTGATCTATTTCCACTCTTCCTCTCCTCACTCCATCTTAGTTTGATTCTTTGGACAAGCCACTTTTTTAAGAGAGTTACTCTAGGTTACAATGTGCCATCTCTAATGGAATTCAAAGTTTAATTCATAAAGTAGCCACTCTTGACCCCTGGCCACATTGCCACCCACTCTGCCACCCCCTTCTTTTCCTGTTGCCATGGAAATGAATAGCGGGCTAAAAAAATGGGAGCAAATGAAGTCTAAAGCTTTTCACAAAACCCCAGAGAGAAAGATGAATGAAACTATTCATCACACCGTAAGAGACCCAGTTAAAAAATTCTGCTGGAAGAACAAGCCATAAGAGAAAGGAAAGGAGAAAGAAACAGAGGGAAGGATGAAAAGATTACTTCATGCAGGAAGTTGTATGATCTGAGAAGAAAACACAGTAATGAGGAAATAAGATAAAATATAGTCCACAGTCAAAACTGAGGGCTTTTTTTTCCCAATAACACCAACAGCAATCCTTTAATTTCCCTGATGTTTTAGTTTACTTTCCAATATCTCAGAATGTTTGCATAAGAGGGTTATTTTATAATAAACCTAAATGAGTATTTGGAGCACTCAAAACATTTCAGGAAAGACTGAAGATCGGACCTCTTTCCAAACGTCTTCTACTTTAAATCTCCTACTCCTTTCTGATCTACCTAGTTTATTCTCAAGAAATATGGAATAAAGCAGTAATACAATATAATACAATAATAAAATAAGGAATTTAGGAACTTTTGAAATGATAAGGTAGACCTCATCTCTGGAAAAAGAAGATTTCATAATGGGAGTCCCATAACCAAAAAGGCCTTCTGTCTAGGCCCAGCCAAATATAGCTCCCTAGGCAGAACCCATAGCATGCCCATTCTACTAGATCTGATGGGATTGGCAGCTGAGATTGGAAAGAGATAGTCTCTCAAATATCCTGGTCCCATACCACGTAAGACTGTAAGGGTTAATGCCAACATCTTGAATTGGATCCAGGAACAAACCAGTAACCAATATAACTTGCACAGGAGAGGTGTAATGTGAGCTCTATCAGGATACACATAATTGCTTGTGCCACTGCATTTTGCACAAACGTAGAAGAGAAGCGAGCACTAACCCCTGCAGCACCTCACATGTGGGGCCAAGGGCAGGATCTCTCCTCCCCAATCACCATTAACTAGAATAGACCCTAAAGAACTAGCACAAAATGGTGGCATCTACCATAGGTCTCAGAGTCAATCCAGAAGGATGCCAGGGTCAATGGTATTAAAACCAAGAGATCAAATAAGGTATGGATGGATGCAACACCACCATCAGAAACCACTGAAAAGCACAACCAGTGCACTTTTTGTTCCTCACCTAGATCTGAAATCAGACTGAAAAGGATCCAAATAAGTAGTTTCTCCCTGGGTTCTCTTCAGTTCTCTGAAGCTGCCTCACAACCACTTTCCTTCTTCCAAAAGGAAGGTTGGATCCTGGATGGATATTGTCTAGTATCAAAGACTCCACCTCCTTAAGAGATGAAAGAATACCCCTCTCATTCAAAGAATTAACTTTTGCTAGGACCCACTCACATGACATCTGCAGGCCACTTTCAAAAGCCAGGAGGGGCACACATCTAAAGAGCAGGTGGCTGAACTCACAGTCATAAGAACTCTCTCTACATCCAACAGGTTCAAACTCTTCCCAGGTAACCAAGTAAGACTACACCTTTGGATCTGCAACAATGCCAGCATCCAGCTATGACAAAATCCTAGTGATATTGTCCAACAGGTGGAAAACCACTGGTAGACTTATGCTAGTTCACACTTGTAATTCCTGCACTCCTTTCAAGAGGTGGGCAATATGAGTTCACTAATGGCACATTTCTTTGTACAGAAAAGCTGTTAATGTATTAGTAATATAAGTAACATATAAAATAACAAAAAAGGGGGTTCCTGTGATAAACCAAGACAGGCTGGCATTTGATCAATGAAGCTAGAATAAAATACCTTCTCGTACCTTCGAGAATGCCTCCTGCTGCCTCATGCCTCCCAGCGCCCATTTACGTCCCACAGAGTCAGCCAAACAATGTCGGCTGGCGGGTCCCCATGCTAAAGCCTTCTCTGTGGCAGTGCCAACCCTCTGGAACCAGCTCCCGGTACAGATTAGGACCATCCCCACCTTGCTGGCCTTCCGCAAAGCCACGAAGACCTGGATTTGTCAGAGGGCCTGGAATTGATGTGGTCCCCTCTTTTTGAAGGTTTTTGAATGTTGTGTATGCGTGGATTGTTATTTTAGACTTTTTACATTGTAATATATTATATTTTAACTGTTGTTAGCCGCCTCGAGTTCCCCTGGCCGGGGAAATGAGGCAGGGTATAAATCTAATAAAAAATAAATAAATAAAATAAAATAAAATGAAAATAGAGAAGCAAGATTTGGGGAGGCAACTCCATTCAATATGTAGATATCATCCAAGCATCACAAGATAGACAACTGTATTGAATATGGGTAAGATAAGATATTACATAAGATAAATTCACACAATGATTTTTTTTATTGTAAACAATACTAGCAGAAATAACTTCACTGATAGATCAGCTATTATCTCACATGTGTCTCTGAAATTCAGAGTTCTTGAAGAAAATTGTGTCTTTTAATCTTTAATGTAGATAAACATTGATGTTTTACATGTAAACGAGGGTAAAATTATGTGTATTGAGGGGCACACATTCCCAACTTCCACATGTATGATGAGATCTGAGCTGCAACTATCCAGGATAAGAGGTTGGGTCAGACTGGATAGTCCAGTGAAGATTTCAACTCAGTATACAGCAGCAGTGGAAAGGGATAATTAATTATGCTAGAGATCAGTAAGAAACTGAGCGTTGTCAGTAAAAAACAACAGTGTCATACACCTCCCTTACAAAGAAAGGCTAAAATGTTTAGGATTCTTTAGAGTGGAAAAAGGTTACTGAAGGAGATTAAGGAAGTACATATAATCATACTCGTCATGAACCAAGTAGACAGAGAGAATGTTCTTTTCTGTCCCTTGAAACAGTTAACACACTGATTGACAGCTCTCCCCAATTTCTCCTGCTTCTTTTATATGCCCTAATTGTCAGACGGGGGGAAATGCCATAAACACCACAGAATGATTATTCACCTTGGACATTGATATTGCTTTAGCAGTAAAAAAAAGTCAGATCAAATCAGGGCACCATTGGGAGACCCGAAAGATCAAGTTAAGGGCAGACCATTATGGAGAAAATCTATCGAAGTGGTAAGAGTCAACAACTTGATGGCATTTAGTCAATCAAACAATCAAAAATCTCTGGTGTGTTATTGCATATGCCAGACATCATTATCAGTTCCTGAGACAGAGTTACACCAGTAATGTGATACTCTCAATTTCTGGAACATATGTGGTTTCATCCATTTATATCCAACTGCTACTTCCTAAAGATCTGTTTCAATTCACATAATGGATTTAGATCACTACCACTTATATTCTAGTGCCTGTTTTTGATATTTATTGATCTAGAAGTACCAGCTTCTAGATGGAGGGTATTTTCTGTTTAGATAATATTAGTTTCTTTTTCCTATTATCCTTCTTTCTCTTTAATTTGGCCTGTGCATTTTGAATATTTAATTCACAATATACTCGCCCAAGTTAAGATGTGCAGGTGACGCTTCCACTATCATTGCCGCCTCGAGTTCCCCTGGAAGGGGTGAAGAGAGGCGGGATATAAATCCAATAAATAATAAAAATATGTAACTTATACCAACCAAGATCATGAACAATATTTGAAAAGAGGTACATTTCTACTTCAAGAGCTGCCAAACTCGTGACCCACAGGCCGGATGCATCACGCGCTGGCCACGCCCATGCCCGGTTTAGCAAAGTGGAGGGGGGGATGTTCTGATATGTCATGTGACACCACTGTGATGATGCGAGTTTGACACCCCTGCTGTAAAGAAATGGATCATTAAAAGTAATACCCCCACGCAAGTGTTTTGCAGTGGCTCATTCAAATGACACTTTGCAAAGACAAAAATCTTGAAACAGGACCGATTCTTCCTCTTGACACTGGTGCAGAGCCACTGCAGCAGTTGTTTGTATTATATATATTTTTTATTGTCAGTCATGAAGATTTTCTAGGTTTTTCTGTCTTACAAAATCAACTTTGATTTGAGTGGTTTGGGAACACTCCTTGCAGCACTGCTGAAGACTCTCAAGAAGCATATCCTAGCTTTATTTTTAAAGAAGGAACCCCTTGCTTAAACTTTCCATGGAGATTTTCAAACAGCTGCCCAACTCAGTCACGAAAGCTGCACATACCTTGTAACCAGAAAGCCTCTTGAAATCAAATCTTTGGTATAAATAAGTATCAAAACTTATGTAGGCAGAAAAAGTCCCCTTATGAAATGAAATTGGATATCCAACTCAAGTGATGTTAATGAAAAGGAGCAACTTTGGCAAGAAGAATGTAAATTGGAGATTCAAAAGAGGCCTAGGAGCAAATGTGAAAACTAAAGAGGTAAATGAATGCTGACAAGCCATAAGGAATTCTTTAACCGCATCCAGAAAGAAAAAAGAAACTCTCAGGACAGTATTGGTGGACCTGCTATGCTATCAGGTACAATCAGAGCATGAAGAGACTGTCCAGAAACAAAATAAAAATCTGCTTGCTACGATTGTTTTTGCAAAGGAGAAAAAGCTTAACCTGAGATTGAGACATGTGAGAACCATTTGATACTTTCCTGTAAACACCGCTTATACACTGCTTGAGTGTAAAAACAAACACACACACACATATGTACACAGGTATCTTGATTTATGATTGTTGTTTTAACAATTGTTTAAAGTTACAACAACTTTGGGAAAAGTGACAAGAGTTGTTGGGAGCGGTCTTGCAGGTTCTTTGTTTGGGCCATTTACGGTTAGCTTGTTTGGCAATTCCTTGATTGGATAGTGTTTACTTCATCAAGAACAATGATGAAGGGAACCCACAATAAGAGGACAATCCACTAGACAGCAAACCTTACTCCTTACGAGCATTGATGATGTTAATGTTACCTAGTTTGGGTAATGAAACATCTGCAAGAAAACAACCAAGCTCAGAGAGAACCAAGGAATTCTCATTTTAACCCTGAGTTACAAATCTTCTCCTTTATTGATCTGATGTCCTCAAACTCCATCACATCAACTCACCAGGCTACTCCAGGTGAGGGGGGAGCACTGTGAGCAGGCACTCTCCTTATCCTCCCACAGCTGCCAGCTAACTGAAGGAGTGCATAGCAACTGCCAGAGCCGAATCTGACTTGACTTCTTCTCCTGCCCCTGTGGCATGCTTATTTATACTTGATTTCTAATTTCTGATTGATCTCACACATGCCAGACAGGGGCAGGCTTGCTCTAAAGCCAATGGTTTCCAGGCACATCACTCTTTTGACAAATACTCCCAATAAACAAGTTAGTAGGTAACATAAATTCTGCACCAGAAAAGCTTGAGCTCTAGGAAGGAAATTGGGCCAATCTGTATAAGTTAAAGATCAGTAGTAGAGAAGAAACCTTGCTATCAGCAATTGATTCCTGACATCTCCACTTACAAATAACCAATAATGCTCAGGTTCATGAAAACTACAATTGTTTAAGCATGCATAGCTCCGTGATATGGCTCTTTTCGATATTATTTTTGACCAATCTGCGGAATGCATTGTGAAAAGTAGCCGTGGTATGGAGGCCTCCGATCTGACCTCAGACTTCCAATGAAACCAAATGTTATAAGAATGAATCACATTCCTCCCAGGCAAAACAGGATCAACCACTAACTGGGCTGAGCCAAGCTTGGTGGCAGCAGACTGCCCAGCAAATATTCCATTTATCATGCAATTCCAAAAACTATTATTTAGAATGCTAAAGAAAAACTGTGACCATTACTGTCATGCATTCCATCAGATACAAAGAGTCAGGAAGATGACTTTGAAGGAAATAGTCAAGAACTGTTGCATAAGCAACAGTTTCTGGAAACAAGATAATTTGGAAGAAACTCTCCAATTTCCTGGATTATAAGAATGTGGAGAGCAATCATTCTTACAACAACCTGTTACTAGAGCCTATATTCATCAAGTATAGCTCTAATCTTCTAGTGGAATCAGTTTTCTGAACTGATCTACTATGTAGGACTAACAGTTGACTAAGTAAAATTTTAAAATACAATTTATTTTATTCATTGATTTTATTGGCTTTATATGCCGCCCTTCTCCCTGAGGATTCAGGGCAGCTCACAAGCAATAAAAACAACAGTACAATACAAAATTTTAAAACCCTACTAAATTTCATTAAATCCAATAAATAATTTAAAAGTGGGACAACAAATTTAAAATTGGGATCAAATTAAACAAATTGTTAAAACTAACGATGGGCTTATCCTAGACCTGCTCGTTGAAAAAGGTAGGTCTTCAGGGCACGGCGGAAGGATCGAAGGTCGGGAATTATCCGGAGCTCCGGGGGAAGACCATTCCAGAGGGTGGGTGCTCCCACAGAGAAGGCTCTCCCCCTGGGTGCCACCAGCCGACATTGTCTGGCTGAAGGAAACTGGAATTGACTCCCCTTGTATGAATGTGTAGTATGCTATGTCATTGTACATTTTCTGTTTTTTAATCTTTTATACTGAATGTTTTTATTGACATTCATTTTACAGTTTTAGTATAACATTGTATTGTATAATGTTGTTAGCTGCCTTGTGTTCCCGTATTAGGGAAGAAAGGTGGGATATAATTTAAATAAAATAAATAAATAAATAAAATTGCCTAACATCTGTAAACTTCTAGGCTTTCTATTATTTTTATTCTTTCTATAAGATTTTATATTCTAATATTTCCCCTAGCTTACAATCAGGCTACTTAAATATTTAAATGACAATTATTTCTATCTGTCATCTCTTTTTCTCCTTAGTGCTTCAATTTTTATTCACTTTCCAATTCACCTCCCACACTCATCTTTATCTCTATCTTCATTTGTATCTTTCTTATTTAGTCTAAGCATTCCTCCTAGCACAATCCTATGCTGCCAGTTCTCCCAGCTGTCTGGCCATGTTCTAATCATCTTATCAAAAGTATATTCCCATCTTTCCAATGTCAATTTCTCTGTTTTATTTTCTTTGGTCTTTCTTCCTTTATCAGCTGATAAGTCCTTGATTTATTTGTTGATGTGATCAATCCATCAGTTCTTTCTCTTCCTTTTGCTTGCCATTTATCTGGTCTTCCTCTTCATCAGACTGTTGCTTCATTTGCTGATTTATCTGTCCATATTCTTACTCTGTTCATGTATCATTTGCTGACTTATGTAGTACATTTTCTCTACTCCTTCTGTTGGTTATACCATTTCATCGGTGGTTTGGTCTTTATTCCTTGTATTTTGAGAAATATTTTCCATGTCCTCATCCATCCTATTGATCAAATCCATAATTTTTAGAAACAACAGAGATGTCTCATTGAAAAATCCTCTCATTTCCACAGCTGTTCCTTCAGCTCCCATCATAGTAGTGATAAAAGTGGAATAAACAATCATTCCTCAATCTGATTCAGAAAGTCCAAAATCATAGAAGTATAGTTTATTTTCCAATCATTGGGGCTCTCCTCTCAAATTTCCATGCTGCCTTTTTTTCCAGCATATGTTTATTTCACTTAATCTCCATTTTTTTTTTCAAAACAAAAAGTATGTATATTCCAGCATAACTCTGGATCGCCTTGAGCAATTTTAACCAAATTTGGTGCACAGATAACTTATTATCTGGAAACAAATACTGTGGAGGTAATACCTTTGGAGTGTGTGTTGTGACCCCTTGAGGTGTGTGTTCTGTGAAGATACAGCCTACAACACAGTGGAGCTTCACAGTACTCCACAAGGGGGCATTTGTAACGGCCTGCCTGCACCACTACGAGACCAACACAACATATGTCACACAGATCACATATTAGACAACATTTCTTGATGCTTCTAGGGCACAGGGAAACATTTTTAACTAATTTAATTGTCACCGAAATCAGGGCTCAGGGAGAAGTTGTTCTTGCCATAGCGTCTTCAGGAATTGAGGAGACGTTAGTGGAAGGAGGGAGGACATCCCATTCTGGATTTACATTGCCACTTCATATCGCCATTCCTGTCTAATACAGGATTGGGATAAATAAATACCCTGGCAACGCCAGGTTATTGGCTGGGGTTTTTCTTTAAAGAAAGATGAACAATGATTAATGTACATTTAGTATTCCGGAGATGAGAGACTAAACCATGGGTTATTTTGTTGTTTCATTGCTGCTTTGCTCTGCTCACCTTGATGTAATTCCCACTGCAGACTCAGATGCACCCAGCCAAGCTGTTAATGAAAATGAGAGCTCAGACACCAAATAAGAATATGGTTGTGACCTCTGGGAAAACAGCTATCCAAAACAAACAACTCAATCAGGTAACCCGGGCTATTGGGAGCGCATCAGGACATCTCTGAAGCTTTCTGGTAGTAAGTGCAAGGATTCTTCATGCTAAAATAGATGACTGCACCAAGGGTTTTTTTCCCCACACCCTGAGAGCTTTTTTTAAAAAAAAAATGAGGGCAAGTTATGAGGCCTAGGGCACAGATTGCAAAGTTTAAAACAGATGATGAATAAAATTTGACGAATAAATAATCTAATTGGGTGAAGATTCGTACTCGTTGGGCCTCTTACAGGACTTTGTAGGGTTATTACTCTGAAATTGAAATTGTTACTCTGAAAGCAATGCAGATTGTGGTGGTGGTTGTTGTTGTTGTATTTTGAACCCAAGGTGTAAAAAGGTGCACACTAAGGAAGATGATAATTCCAAGCTAGCACAATTTTAAACACTTGTGTATTCCTTTACAAATTATCAATTTTTGGTTCCTGTTTTCAAAAGATCAGTAATATTTTTCTCTTCAACAGTTGACACATCTCTTCAGTTTTAAAAAGTCACCAACATGCTAATTACTGATGATGATAAATGATAAATGACAGATGAGAAAGAGAGAGAGAGAGAGAGAGAGATGATATATAGATGATATATAAAAACAAAATTTTAAGATGTGCTGAAATGGACAGGCTTACTCTACAATTAAAAGGAGAAGAAGATAAGAAATACTACAAAACATGGGGAAAATTTTATGTTTGGCTTAGACAAAAATATGGAAAGCAAAAATGAGCGATGGTAAAAGAATTTGCAAATGTAAATAGATAGAGAGAAACAAATATGTATTAG
>JANHGC010003273.1:80630-91239 GCA_027560395.1 Boaedon fuliginosus | reverse complement strand
GGAAGGAAGGAAGGAAGGAAGGAAGGAAGGAAGGAAGGAAGGAAGGAAGGAAGGAAGGAAGGAAGGAAGGAATCTAACTATATAATTCTAAAACCTTTGCAGGCCAGTAATGAAGAATGGTAAACAAACCGCCCCACAAATACAATTTTAAATGGATTCCAAACTGATCTGAAGTTTGGTGCAGACCATTTGCAGCTAGGACAGCTGGATCTCCAGCCAGGATGTTGAATCCACATCTGTTATTCAACCCACAGGTATCTGATCATTGTGAGGAATAATTCATTTTAGCTGTCATTAATTCCATGAAATTAATTGTTAATTTTAACACAGGTTTTATATTTAAGCATTCAACTCATTGTCCAGCCTTCATTAGTCATCATTTCTGACATCAATTTTCTTGACAAACATGGGATAGTTCCAACACACAAATTGGAACTGACAAATTGGAATCCATGGAACTCAACTTTGGCTTTGATGCAAGCAATGGTGACTAAGAGGTTGTACTTCTGTTCCCCAGAGTCTCTTTTCATCATAGTCTGTATTGAAATTATGCAACCAAAGCTAAAGTTCCATTTTCTAAAACAGGAAAAGGAAAAGGATGGCCAGAGATATAGTGACATATAGTTTTCTATTGCCTTGTTAACAATTAAAGATGGAACTTTAAAGACTTTTCAATATCACAAAATTCCAGGATATTGTCTGAAGGCACATGATGCAGCAACCATATTGAAACTCTGTATAGTCTGCCATTATTCCTCTATACCATTTGCAGTTCCATATCAAATGGCAAACACATATAAACATATAGTATATTATTTGTCTAACAAATTTATATGGTCACCCATCTGACTGAACATGACTATGGACAGCGTACAATCAACAATATCACAGCTGTTAAAAAATTAAAACAAAATTGTGGGACTCTAAATTACAATATAAGCATCATGCAGGCTACTTTAAGTCCTTTCAAGTAAGTGTGGCACCTCTCTTTAAAAAAATGTTTAGAAAGCATAATTTTCTGTTACATTAAATTGTTGGTTACTATCACATAAGTAAAAGGATGACACCAAATAAACTTCTTGTAAAATCTAGATTTAATTAAACCCACAAAAGTAGAGTCAAAGAAGCAGAACAATGTGTATTTGCAGACTTTTCATGCTAGAAAAACTCATTTTGGCACTAGTAATCTGCAACCATGTCCCTGTCATCTTATAAATGTCAGCATATCCAGTGAAGCTGAAGCAAAGGTGACTAACACTAGCTGGTACTTTGGAAAAAAAGTATGCAAAGCTCTGCCCTCTATTTAGTGCTGACACAAGGACATTCACTCTTGGAAGAAGGAATGGTTAAAATCAGCTCTTCCATATCATTACCAACTCCCGTTCCCAGTAGGGATCAAGAGGCAATCCTGAGGGGATTTGGGTCCTCTTTTCTACTTTTAAATTGTCTCTTGAATCCTTTAAGAAGGAGATAAACAATTATACAACTCCATATATTTCACTCCTTCTGATTCCCTCAGTAAGGACAACAGAAAGAAGGGGTCACCAGGAAGATCCCTCCTGAGTTGATGAATGGTGCTCATATTATTTGAAATAAAGTGCTTATTAAGGAGATAGTGGACCCATCCTCACAAAAAAGAAGGCACATCATCCTTGTTCCCCACAAAAACACATATTCTGAAGTCCCTCAGGTCTTATCTACTTCATTAACTTTTTTTCAGCCACGGAAACAGATGAACGGAGATACAATCCTAGGAGTACTTAGCTTCCTTTGACTCATTGCCTTTCCCCCCAAGTTGCATTTTTATGTGAAATTATGTATGGGTGGCTGGTTTACTGTACTACACCTAGAGTCAGAAAGAAGTTAAGCAAGGGAAAAAAAACTTACTTTGAGTTGCAAAATCTCCTGCCTCTGTTAAACGGTCTTCAGATCAAGTGATGAGTTGTCAGAGCTGGCTTCACCTTTGCTCAGGAAAAGCAAGGGGGTCTTCTGGATTTTCTTCCCTCTCTAAAAACTATAGACTCCTCTGCCCTCCCTGCGTTTCCGACCCGTTCCTCTGTCCCACTTCCTCGCAGTTCACTTTCTTCTCTTTGAATGTTCTCACCACGACTGTGCTACTCAAGGCAGAGAAACTGATCTTTCCTTTGACTATGGATAAAGCAGGCTGTGAATGAGCAAGTGTAGTGTGTGTGAGAGAGAGGGAGGGAGGAAGGGAGGGAGTGAAGGAAGGAGGAAAGAAAGGGAGGGGAAAGCACAATTCACTCACGGGTACTGATTGAGAAGCTCATTAAAAGCAGGTCACTCAAGGGTTAGACTCTCCCATCACAATCTGAGAAAAGAAGCAGGAAGAGACAAATGGCAAAAACTTTCCTAGTCAGGAATATCACCCTTTTTGGGGTTGCTGGTTTTCCTAGAGTTTAAGGCAGGGAAATGTAAGAGTTAACACCTCAGGGTTTAAAAACTTCAGAGCTTGTAAGCAGCATCCAATCAATTTCTAAGCTTTTCTCCACCAGGGAATCTCAGCCCAAGCTCAGGAGATGAAGCAGGGAGGGGGGGGGAAGCTTACTCCATCTTCTTTAAACAGCTCGTTAAGATATTTTTGTCCTATTGTGTCTAAGCAAATGGTCAACTCATGTGATCATTGTAATAGCGATGGGAGGAGTCCATTCACAAAAATACTACAGTAGTGGAGTGTACAATTGGACGGTTGATTTTCACAAGAGGCTGGCAAGTGCACAGTATTAACAAACTAAGAAAGGGGTGAGCTCCCTCAAAGTCAAATTGCTAATCAAAAAGATCTGTTTAGTCTATTGCTCAGAAAAAATTACCTTTGTTGAAATAGCATTTCAAAGACAAGAAAGATTTGGAAATATTGTCTTTGTGGATTGTTGCTGTTTAATTCCAAGGGACACAAAGGACATTCTTTCTACAATCCAACAGCTCCCCATAACTCTCAATCAGTAGGAAACTCTTCCCACAGTACCCTCCACCCTTCCCAGACTGGGAAATGTAGGAAATCAGACAATTTCAGAGTGATGGGAATGTGTACATGTAATCAAAATTAATACCACTGCTGGCAAGTCCAAAAATGAAGAAACCTGAAAACAGAAGATGGAAAGAAATGATTGGGTACTTTGAGAAAAATAGAAAGCCTTTGCAGGATCTCAAGTAGCTCCACTCCATGGTGCTGTTACACAGAGGATGCATCTAACATCCTTTCAATTATAGTTTTCCTTCAGTTTTATTGACTATAGTTTGGAGGTCTCAAAAAACTATTACAGCATATAGATATGCACATATATAGATGACAATAGCAACAGCATTTCGGCTAATACCACCCTATAGCACAGTGATGGCAAACCTTTTCGGGTCTGCGTGCTGAAAGTGCATGTGTGCCCACCCTCCATATGCATGCATGCACGGTCCCCATATATGCACACACACTCTCTGTGCATGCGCACATGCTTCCCCCTCCGCGTGCAATCTTCCCTCTTCCAAAAAACAATCAGCTGAGCTTCAGAAGAGAGAAGAAAAGCAAATACAGAGCCCAGGTGGGCGGTAGGGCCTTTTTCAAACTGGAAATCATGGGAGGCATGTGCGCATCTGGGTGGGGCAACAGCTCATGCCCAGAGAAATGGCTCTGGGTGCCACTTCCGGCACACGTGCCATAGGTTCACCACCACAGCCATAGCACTTTACAGCACACTCTAGATTGTTTACAACATAGAATATTGTTGGAAGAAATATCCATCTGGGTTCAGTTCCAAGTGGGAAGGAAGACACTGGAAACATGGAGGCTGATTGGAAAGATGGTTTATTGGTGAACTCCACATGGGTTTTTATGTCCTGGGCAACTGAGCACATGGAGTGGAGAGTGAGAGGTATTTTATACCCTCTGTGGGCTTTGAACTTGAGCTTCCTGTTCCCGTGGCAATGGCATGTATTCTATTAGTTGCTGTCAGACTCTCATGGGGTTATCCAGGGGACATGTGCGCAATGGTTACAATAGATATTGCAGACTAACTGCCCACAGCCAGGAGGTAGATTCTAACTGGCTCAAGGTTGACTCAGCCTTCCACCCTTTCAAGATCGATAAAATGAGGACCCAGATTGTTAGGGGCAAGCGGCTGACTCTGTAAACTGCTTAGAGAGGGCTGTAAAGCACTATGAAGTCATATATAAGTTTAAGTGCTTTTGCTATTGCTAACACTGCACTTTAACTACTGTGCCTTATTATCATTCATTTAGTGACCATTCAAAAGTTATGACAGTATTGAAAAGAATGATTACAACTGTTATTTGCACATACCATCATTGGTATGAGAGTTGCAGTGCCATGGGGTCATGTGATTGTCATTCACAAATTTCCCAACCAGCAACTGGAAAGCAAAGTCAACAGGAAGCCATGTTCGCTTAACTAGCACAGCAAAAAAAAGACAACATCAGGTGTGGTCACTGCATCATTTAGTGGCAGAAGTTCCCATTCCAATTGTCGAAGACAACCTGTAATTTATTTGTTATAGTGGACTGAGAAACAAACTTATGATATTTTGGGAACTATTGTTCAACAATGGGTCAATAATTCTCCCCTGGAATATTCCAAACTTGGCCTGTCATTTTGCATGTATAGAAGACCAAGGCATAGCTTCAATGGTTGCTAGATGTGCCTAGATTTTGGATTATGCTTTTTTGAAGCATTGATCCTTTTTCTTAATTTTCCTGTTTTAAATGATGGTGTATGATCCAGGGTCATTCCCCTAGGATTTTACTGTGTTTCAACCATGTCACTTGCCAGTTTCATTTATGTCTTGATCTTTCAGTGAAAAAGACTGACCTTAATCTTACATATATTGATCAAATATATCATGTTTGTAGAAACATGATATGAGATTATGTTTTTTTTTAATTCTGCAGTTAGGTTTCTTTGTAATCTTTCTACTACTAAATGATCTTTTGTTTGGGTGGGTGAACCAATCATGCACAACTAAACATTAAAGATGAATGGTGCACTATATTTCCTTGTAAATATTTAGTTAAATATGCCATCGGTTGTATTTGCCTCTAAGCTAAAGCTAGACATCATTTTGAGCCATTTGATTATTTATATTATTTTGAAATCTATTAGAGATATGATACCTTCCAATCAATATCTGTAGTTAATAATATTATGTGCTGTTGAGAATTCAACAAACACTGTGCCTTGATTTGCTTACTTCTCTAATCAAATTCAAGGCTGAAGTTCAATATTTGACCCATAGAGTATGTGATTTTTGAAGGGTTAAAATTCAGCTCATGCTTTATAAGTCATTTATAAAATATGGTTAAAAATCATTGGAGGGACATTGGCCTAGGATTCTTTTGATCTTAAGATTTTTGTTCAAACGTAGCAGTGCTCTATCTCTTTTCTCCATGTCTTATAAGTCTGACCATCTTTATACATTGGTTGAATAGTTTCAAAAGCCATTTCCTGATGCCCTATTTTAGTTGTTCCTTAAAGTGTTTGCTGAAACAGCTTTGCCAGGTTTTATTTGTTCAGTGGCATTTTCAAGCTCCACAATTATAAGAGGGTCTTTAAAGCACTCATTCTCTTGATATCCTTGTAATTCCATTTTCCTTTTGTGTAATTTGTTTTGAGGACTGCTGCTTAGGATCAATTGCTGCATTACTTAGCTAACTGCCATATTGTAATGCTACTCCAGCTTTCTTCATCATTGTTCAGGTTTCTGATCATGATTCAAGCTTTCTTGCTATAATGGACCACATCTATTCTCAATCAATACCTATCATGACCTACATTGTTCTTTAACAAGCTCTTCTCCTGCAAGGATTCATCTTTTGCAAAGCAACATTTTGTACTTGGGTACATAGTTATATGGACCCAAGTAGATAAGAATAGGGGGGAAATAATACAAAAATAATAGAATCTTATATCTATAAAAGAGAAGTGGGGTGGGATGTGTGTTTGTATGTGCTATATACAAACTTTCAGTCCTGCACCAATCTAGCTGAAACTTAGCAGATAGATAGCTAAGTGTAGTAAGATCAGCACTGTTGGGATCACCAAAGGGTAGGGGAGCTTTTTGCCCCCCCCCCAAAAAAAAAGGGGGCAAAGAGGATACTCTTTACGAACAAGAGGCAACCCTCTCCTGAGCATGTGCAGTTTTCTCTCTCACTACTTAGCATGTGCAGTTTTCAAACTGATGCTCCATATTCAAACTGAGGCACCATATTTTCAAACAGCGCTCAAATGGAGAAGCCCACCCTGCCAAGTAAGGTCACCTGCAAACCATGTGGCTGCTGGGGGCTTCAGAAGGCCCGCAAATGCTGCAGCACAAACATACTTCTTCTTTTTCAAACAACAACAACAACAACCAGTAGTAATAATAATAAAAAAACAAGAACAGAATAACCCATAAAAAATATTAAATGGAGATTTTTATAAAGAGTTTAAAATAAATTAAATATAAAAGCAGCATGTTGAAATATCTTATGATATAGAAAACCAAAGAGATGGCTTTAGAAGAAAGTATATCAAAGTAGTTAGAAAAATATGATTTAAGTCCAGGAAAAGAAGAAAGCATTAGAAAGAAACTGAAACTGTTGGGTGTAACAGGGAAAACACTGTGAAGCTTTCAAGAAAGTGTTACTATAGTTTATATCAATAAAGTTCTACTCATTTTTGTAGATTCTGTTTCCTGATCTGGCCAACTTCATAAATCAATTTGAAATTTCATGTCACTATTAAAATTAGTTAAATATTGATATTGGGATGTTATACAATAATAATTCAGCCATATAGTTGAAGTTATAAATTATAAACTTAAGCAAAGAAATTGCAATTATTTCTGTCTACAAAGCTTGGCAAATTTAGCAAATATTAATAAAATTACAATCTTATCTTAACGAAAAATCACACCTTGGATGTGGTACAAACCCATTTACAAGATTATAATCCAAAAATAAGATTGCCCTTTGCATTACATTTTGTATCAGATTTACTTTTTTGATATAAAGTTAATTTTGACATGAAAACATATTTCTGTAACTTACTTTGCCATTCTTCTTGTTTGTAATATCTATCCAGTAAGAACATAGAGAATTCTAATAGCTATTAAAAAAAAACAACAATCTAGTGTATTTTATGGGAATATAAGATTTTGTAATGCATAAATAGACCATCTTTATACATTGGTTGCATAAATAGACTGGAAGAAAAAAAATCCACCTTTAAAATTAGTTTCATTTTATTGTAAATTATTTTCCAGAATTAGTGTGCTTTGCAACAGTACCAGCAAAAATAAAAACAATAAAACAAAAAGAATCCAAATGATTATTGAATTTAAAAATAAAATGAAATAAAAAATAGTGAATTAATTGCCTATTTTGGCAGTCAATATGGAAGTTTCCGATCAGTAAAATATATCAATTTTTGCAGCAAGTAATATTAAGTGGAAATCTGATTTTTTAAATTGATATTTTCATTATTTCATACAGATTGTTCTACTTATATTCTGCATCTAATCGATCAAATTGTCTTTGACTTGTTGACTTTCTGAATTATACCTCACCAAGCACTTTATAGCTAAGTTCCAACCAATGTTTTAACTTTGGTATAAGAAGTTTTTCAAATTCAGTCAGAATTGTTAATATTCTATCTTGCTTTTCTAATTTCTTTTGGACTATATTATTATCTATAGATACCGAATCCACTGAAATGATTCTGGCCTTTCAGAAGAGAGACCCTTGAAGATTTCATTCTTACCTTATTAATAATTAAGTCTTGCAATCTATACAAATTATCGCTCCCCTGATCAAATTTCCCTTTCATGAAAATAAATATTTAATAGCAAGGCAAGAGATCTGGACTGATACTTTTTCTATGTTTATCCCATATTTTATTGAATGAACCCTTATAGATTTTAGAGGGTTTTTTTTAAAAAAAGAAAACAATTATAACATATACTTGCACAACCTCTCTGGAAGTCCTACTCCTCCTATAGAAGCAATATAGCCTTAAAATGTTATAACTTATCTGTTATCCAACTTGAACAACATGGTCATGAAAGTAAAAATATGATGCTGTCAGTCAACCTCTAGAGAATTCTATTTAAGTATTTCCCCATCTATTCTAAGTTTTGTGTCTTTTTACAATACAATCTGGAACATTTCTAAAAATTTGTTACCTCTTCTGTTGTCAAAACATCTGCTGTCATCAGAAATATAAGTAATATTTCTTTCCTCTTATCTCTTTCAGAGTTGATAAGCTAACTACTTATCTGCCTTTAAAAAAAAAGGTTTTAGCAACATTCAAGTTCTTTATTAGAATAACCTTGATGAATTGAAGAAATCAAGATAAGAGTCAGATTTAAAAAATCTTAAGCATAAATATAATTGTTATTAAACTATCTCAAACGTGATCTTCCCTAGTGCTCATGCAGATAAAGACAGGAAGGGAGAGGTGCTTTTAGATATGCAGTACTCTGTTACTGTAAATCTATAATAAAAAATAATGTTTGTACATTTGGTTTCCTTAGTCTGTTTTACTTCATAAAACTGGCAAGATCTCCCTTATTTTATATTTAAGATAAACTGCTATTAATGTTGTCTCAGGATACTGATGCTAAGTGGTCTTTTTATCACAAATGTCACAACTGGAATCTCACGTCGCTTCTCAAATGTCTTCTATGATTTGTTGGCCAGCTAAGCACTTTGATTCTTTGCAGTTCTTTTAGCTGGAGAAATCTTCAACTGCACCTGATAGAACTGTTCCTGGAGGCTTCAAGGAGAGATCCAGAGCTGGCTCATTCATATCCTGTTTTTAATTGCCAGACAAAGTTTGTTGTTAGAAGAACTTTGTGAAATGATATTAGCAGAATTAATAGCCCTGGTTCCCAGGACTACCAGGTGAATGCTTATCTGTGATTTCAGCTACCATGGTTCCAGGCAGGGGTGGGTTTCAACCACTGTAACAACTGGTTCAGTTGGTTTTTGTTAAAAAAAAAAATGGGGGCCTCCCACCTGCCTGCACGCTATAGCTACCTTTATTCGCTTTGGTTGCAGCACAGCTGATCGGTGTGGCAGCGCACCTCAGCTGTTTTTCTGCCTAGGGGCTTCTGCAGGAAGCTTGTTTCTTTAGAAAACAAAATTTTTAAAAACAAACTTCCTGCAAAGGCCTCTAACTGCGGCGCTGATCAGCTGTACTGCAGTGCTGATCAGCTGTGCTGTGGCGCCAATCAGCTGTGCTGCAAACAGTGAAAAAAGGTAGCTATACACCCGTAGAGGCGGGTGGGAGGGCCCCCAATTTTTTTTTTAAGAAAAACCGACTGGAACTGGTTCGCTAGAACCGGCCTAACCTTAACAAACTGTTCACCCAAACCAGGCCAAACCGGTAGAAACCCACCCCTGGTTTCAGGTCTGCTACATGTTTGTAACTTTTAAAAGAAGCAATAGTGTAAATTTCTGAAAATAGAACATAGGCAAATAAAGACTGTAAAATGGTAGAAAGCAGAGTAGTGTTTCCTATGGTGTATAACAGTGAATCACTTGTGTGCTTATATTCCCTTTTGCTGGGGGCACTGTTTTCATCATGTCAGTGTCATCAATTTCTCTGAAAATATTGCAAAATTGCCCCCCGAATACAAAAATACAGCATAATCCTGTCACATTATCACATGTCACATGCAACATTCCTGGCTATCACCAGTCAGTTTGACCATATTTGGGGCAGGATGCTTTAAATGCAACCTCACCCAATTTTACTGCAAGCATGCATGTATTATATTATGCTATTAAAAATTATTTTGCCAGCCAATGTAGTACAGGAGGTAATGAACTGACACACACCAACAATGATGGGAAGATAAAAACACAAACAAACAACAAGTATTGATATAAGGATGAAGAAGAAGAGCAAGGATGGTTTGTAAGAACAAATGGTTTAAGGAGGTATAGAGAATGTTGTTTAAATAAGCTAGATTCGGTTGTTTTCTTTTGTTTTCCTTATTTCATGCTTTTCATTTCTTGTCCTTTTACTTCTTTTTGGCTCTGCAGAGTGTTGCTTCAGAAGAAGAGCACGATATATGAGGGTGTATACATAAGAAGAAAAAATTAGTTCATTTGTTTCTTCTTTCTGCATATTTTAAAATAGGACATTCAAATTAGTAGGACAAATGGTCAGAAGTAGAAAAGCATGTTTTTGCCTTCTGAAACAGACAGTAGCTTTATCAGCAAAAGACAATTTACAGAAACAGCAGAATTTCCAAACTCTGAATTTAATCCAAAGTATGTATTATTAAATCTTACACCACTGCCAATTTTTTTTAAAAAAATCCTAATATGCAGCTCTTCCGCATCAGAAAATATTGATAGTGAGACATTTAACATCTGCACTTGAGACAAAAAACATTCTAACACAAACCTTGGAGAAATTATCTCTATTTTTTTTTTTAACTGGGTGGGAAAATGTTGTTTTTTCTCCCAACACTTCAAATTCTTCTCTTGCTTTCATCTCATGTAGGAGTGCGTGCTGTGCTGTCAGATTCCACTCATATCATGTGAAAAGAATCAGCAGAGAGAAAGGCGTTGCTATGCATACTTTATCCCTCCAGAG
>JANHGC010003273.1:56232-73860 GCA_027560395.1 Boaedon fuliginosus | reverse complement strand
ACTCCTTCAAAGGCTTTCTTAGAACGGCTCCACTTGTGAGATCACACACTACCATTTTGCTTAGTTGGCAGTCCTGCAAAAAATGGCTGTTCTTTGATGGATACTCTCAACAAAGGAAAGGGTTTGAACCACACATTCATTGTATTTACTGATTGTCCTTTGAATAGCCCTCCAAATATTTGGAGAAGCCTGAGCATCATGAATCTAACTTGAAACTAACTTGAAACATTAACCACATCCATTTATGGAGCTCCATTGTTCACTGCTTAATGACCTGGGCTTGTCTGGTGAATAACATGGAGGAAATATTCATATTACATATTTTATTTAATGGTACATATGTATTTATTTTTATCTATTTTACTGTAAAACTAGATTCACATGTGAAAAGACCAGTAACTTTAGTCAAATAAATAAATAAAATGACTAAGTCATATTAGAGATTACTACTGTTATTGTTAATTGTCATATTTTTGTACATCACTCACCCAGAGCTTCACTGTTGGAGTTGGGTAAGTACATAAATTTTAATCAATAAATAAGAACTATAAAAAAAATTGGAAGGGCTGCTTCACTCACATGATTTTTCTCAGGCTTTTTTAAATTGGCCTTTCTTTCATTTTACTTTAGTTTATATTGTTTACATTTTTGAATGACCACCATGTAGCTACCTAACTGATACGGTGTTTTCATTTTGTACTTTATTTTATTATTTTATTGGTTGATTTTTTTTCTTTACTTGTTTACATTTCTCAGATTGTATTTTTAGTGTACTTGATTGAGGAAATATCTGGCTGCTGGATGGTTTACAATTTAAATAAAGCATTTTTAATGATGATTTGAAAATTACCCTTTTAAAACACGAAACGAAGGGATATACTATACTATCTTGTAATGAATGAAATAGATGTAAGGCTTGTCTATTAAATGATAGCAGCAGGTGAACTGCCTTGTATTTTGCACACACCTATGGGAAGTTAGTTCTGGTGTGCTGACTTAGGTTCACTACAAGAAAAGTAAGACTGTGATGAGAAATTAGATCAACAGAATTGGCAAGCTGCAATCAACAAGTAACAACTATTCTAACAGACAGGAGAGATTTACCAAACTTTTTTTCCCAATGTTTCATTCATCATTATTATAGGTAATCCTTGACTGACAACATTTCACTTAGTGATTCGTTCAAAGTTACAACAGCATTGAAAAAAGTGACTCTCCGAGCATTTTTTAAAGTTACGACCACAGCAGCATCCCCAGGATCACCTGATCTAAATTCGGAAGCTTTGCAACTGGCTCCTATTTATGATGCTTGCAGTGTCCCAGGATCACCTTTTGCAACTTTCTGGCAAGCAAAGTCAACGGGGAAGCCAGATTCACTTAACAACTGCATTAATAATTTAACTACTGCAGTGATTCACTTAACAAATGCGGCAAGTAAAGTGGTAAAATGGGGCAAAACTCACAACCCATTTCTCACTTAGCAACATACATTTTGGGCTCAATTGTGGTTGTATCTTGAGGACTACCTGTATTTATGTTGCTGTGGGTAATCACTGTCCTTAGTTTGCAGATATTTAAAACCGTAACTGAATTATCTGAATGCACTTTTCATTTCTCATTACCATTTGATCTGTCCAATATGTGCACACACATTTGCAAACTGAGTCTCACCTGTCATGAATCAAATGCTGTGGGCTCTGATTTTTGCCAAGATAATTGGGTGTTTTGCTAAATTCATGTCTTCTTGAATCTCCGTTTAGGTAGGATATGGCTAGTGCAATTGTCTTATCATGGAGGCTGTGATACTAGTTCTGCATGTTCGTTCAGTGCCATATAGAAGCTTTAGCTGTATTGGAATGGCCACTTGGAATTCTGGGAATTGTAGTCCCAGTACATCCGAATGGCATCAAGTGCGGTAAACTGGCTAAACTTTAGACTGCTTTGTTTAAATGGAAGACTACTGAAGACAGAATATCATATTGCTTAGTAGAACTATTTCAGAATTCCATCTCTAATTTGTACTTTTAGTAGTTTAGAAAAAAATTGACATGTTACCTCTTGGCAAGGAGACAAGTCCTAATACTCTAGATTTTCTTTAACCTTTTTCATAAATATATTCACAGATCTACCCACAGGTGCTAATTGCTTGCAGACTGTTTTTTTGCTAAAGCTTCAGGACACCTTGAATAGTAACCGGTGCAGTTAAGTGTTAATTTCTCTCCTAGGCTCCGTGTTTACATTATACAATGACTGCCTGTGACAAAGCTCTCAAAATGGAGAAGGACGAGTGTCTCCATGTCAAAGTCTTTACTAAGGCAGCATAATGAACTTAGACTAAGACTAAACTCTCCCCAACAAATAAAGCTCATTACTTTACTGGGGACAGGGATCAGCAGGAAATAAATATACTACTATAATATGTACTAAAAGATAGCTAACTTTCGTCATACTTTCTTGGCTTAAACATTTATTAACACTGGTGGTAGAATGGTTACTTATAGCTTTTCTCTCAACGCCTAACCATTTTTTTCCACTTTGAAAGGTTAAGAACTGAACATAAATGATAGAAATAGTGAACTTTGTTGGCATGCCTAGTTCTACAATCACACCAAAGACAATAGATATGCTGACACCTCATGGTAGGTATCACAGCCGGTAGGAAATCATCAGCCAATCATTACTGCATCAATGGGTGAAAGGTTTGACCAATGCTAGACCCTGTTTAACCACCTCTCAAAACTAACTCCTGGGTTTATACTCTGTTTTTCCTAGTGAGGCCAGCAGAAGGCCTGCCCACCATACGTGGGAGCAGTAATTGCTCCAGGCTTTGCTCTAATTTGGCACAAGCTTTGCTCTAGGTTTTGCTCCTTGCCTTCCCTATCTAACCTCACTGTGGGTTTATGGAGGCAAAGAAGACTAAGTTTAAGTAAAAATTGTTGTGACCCTTGTCCATGTTGCTCACAATTTCACCAGTAATCCACGAGTCACAGTTTGGGATCCTTCTTATTGTATGCTTAACCTCCATCTTGATATTGTATGTACTATGAATATGCATTGGGTTTAGATGAATTATGACTCCCAAGTTGAATTAGACTAGAGAATCAGGAGTTGCTCAAATTATAGCAAAGCTTCTCCAAAGCAGACTGAATCTGGAGTTGAATCTTTTCAAGCTTTAATAGTGATTCACAGCTTGAAGACAGGGGAGAAGAAGAGAAAGAGGCAGATACAGACTGTATGTCTGCAGAAAAGCAGGGGAAAGCCATTTCTCTCTAACTATATAATGAAAATTCCAGGATCGGAAAAGTGTTTGCCTGCACACACCCTTAATATTTAGTTGCCTGCTTCTGCCTCATTATCAACATAAAAGGTTTCATAAGATTGACATTATGCTTTCCATGCAAAAATAATTCAGTTTAGCATAGGCAATTGCAGGAGCAAATGACAAAAGTTATGTAAGGGGCAAAGATTCCATCAAGGTATCATATCATAAGTTACTTTGATGGACTCTCATCTTACTGCAGGTTCTTCTCGGCATTGGATTAGGTCTACTAAGACTAGGAGAATGACTTCCAAGTCTACCAAATTAGGATCAGCTGCAGCTTATAGAGTCTAACATTTGATGGTTCCTTTTATAATACACAATTATGATTAGATAGATGTTGGTCATGAGTTCTGGGATTTGCATTCCCCAAAGGCCCAAAGGAATCAACATAGAGAAGGCTTACCAAAAGTATACTTCAGTCCAGCAACTCTTCTTAAAGGCAGTATTCAAGCTACAGTTCTAAGCAAATTTCTAAACAATCTTCTGAAGCCAATAACCTTAAATGTGTACCTCAAAGAAGATTAAGATACATGGGGAAGGCTATGCTAGAGAGGCTTAGAGTGTATATCTTATCATTTGATGTATGTTGACTTTCTGTCAACTGATAGATTCTGTTTAGTATCTTTTACCCAAGTTAAGTCTCAATATGGGACAGCACCTGGTTATTCTCTTCTGAGTTTGGAAATGAAACTGGGCCAAGCCTTCTTCAGGACTTGAATCAGGCAGTTTCAGAGAGGACCTGGCTATAGTTTAGACAGAAAAGTTGAAAAAAAAAACTCCAGAAGGATGACAGTAATAAACTATTTGCTTACTGTTGCCAAGAAAATTAAAGGGATCTGTTCACTGAGTTTTCGGTCAAACTTAATTTGAGGGAAATTTAGTCAACTTCACCTTTTAGCCAATGTGAAAAGCTACACATTAACGTAAGCAAACAAGCAGAAAATGTTATGGATATATTTCCCATGATCATCATCTTGCATCTTGGATCATTTTTGTACCAATATTTGTCAATACTAGACCAAAAATAGCTAGTCTACTGTAATCAATTGTGATCAGAAAGTTGCTAAAAAAGGAACAAAGATATCTCACTAGATTGGTCACTAAAGTGACTATGAGGTCCACATTTTACTCTGTGAATTTGGAACACTCGTAAGTTACCACCAAACCTAAGGTCTGAAATGAATCTATGTATGTCTCACTCTAGAATTTGAGTAAAACCCTCATATATTCTGAGATAGTTTATCACTTCGATAAATCTGACCTGTTTCTTTGTGCCCTGTATTCTCACCTTTCTATGTATAAAATCACTCTTCTTCAGCATGATTCTTTCTGTCACAGACTTGATATATATCCAAATAAAACAGGGAGCAAATGGTTCAGAAGAAGCAGTGAAGTAATAATGCAATCTTCGAGAGAATATGAAGTGAGAATTCATTATATGGTTTTGCAATGAGCATTCCAGATCCCCTTTCACAGAGTTGATTTAACTGAGAATGGTGAAATTTTAGCACAAAGAGACAGATGCTGGTTTACTGGTGTGCAACATAGCATCTGAAAGAAGAATATAAAGCATGAAAGTGAGAGAGAAATGGAGGATGGGAAACACAAGGTTTTCATGGCAAGAGTTAGAAGAAGATAAATGTTTGACTGGATTATGAATGTTTGTGTTGTTTTTGTTTCTTCCCCCACATTTTGTGTTGCTTTTGTTTATTCCAGTAGATTCTACATGAGGAACATGGGAGACATTCATGCTACTTAGGGAGAGCAGTGAGAATACATTTCCTTGGCCTATGGATTCTCCAGGCCTTTGAGTCTCCTCCTTTGTCCCTACAAGCTGACATGTGGGAACAGTTCCGTGGCAAGTCTCCGTAGCCCTTAGAAACTTGTGGCTTCTTCTCAGAATTTGCAGGAGAGCGAGAGACTGGTGGTTCCATTTGCTTCTTCCTCACATGACACCTCAAGAGTACCTCAGGTGCAGCTTTGTCATTTCCTAGAGTTTTCTCTTGCACACCACAGAGATCACACGGCAGTCTCTAGATCCTCATGGGGCACTACTGGATGATTCTGATGACTCTCCAAGTAGGAGGCTAAATCTGGATCCCCAGCCTGCTGGGCCCTGTCTCGAGGTGTCTTATCCTAGAATGGTAAGGTAGAAAAGAGAGAGTGAGAGAAACCCTCCGCAGTTAGAAAGGGGGAACCAACATGTACAGCATGTTGAGTATACAGATTAATTCTCTTAGTCCTTTATTTGACTGAATATGAATTCATTTTTTAAAGTGAATATTAAAAATACAGTTACATTTAGCATGGTTCCTTTGACAATTCTGTTGTCTCATTCTAATATATATATAAAGCTCCACCATATATAAAGCTCCAATGAGCTTTGTTTTGATGGATTCTAAGTATGAAGTCCTGTTTTAAATCAACACTTAAACCAATGAATCTTCGAATGCTACAACCTAACAATATTTTCTTTGAGTCTTAAACTGATTAGTTACCAAGAGCTATGCAGTGGCTTCCAAATTAAAAATAAAAACATCTTCACCGATATAGGCACTACATGAAATCCCATCATTTCAATTCTTGTAGCATTTCAAGATCATATATATATAACCTTTTAAAGTGCTGATTTGCCAGCTGGCTATATTGCTCATACACTGTGGTTTCACATTACTTATATTCTTGTAGATTCCATGGTTTTGACTACTGTCAAAAGCCAACTTGAAATTGCTGATAGCAAATGACAAATGATGGGTAAATAAAACCAGCAGGGCTTCTGTCCAAGTGAACACAGTGAAAGTGTGCTGAAAAACAAGCAAGCGCAGAGGCTCTCAACATATTTGCAAAGGCATTGCCTGGGTTGGCTACATATTGATTTCACTTGCACACAGAACTATTAAAATGGATTTGTTTGGTTTGGTTTGGTTACCTTGGAGTCCATTTTCCTCAACGATGCCCCTGCCTCTACCAGCAGCTGGCAGATGCCACGGTGGCGTTGGTAAGCTGCCTTGTGCAGTGCTGTCTCACCCCTGGGTGTTTAATGGGGGAAAATACACCTATCAATATAATGAATTCCATTCAACAGGACATAATTTTGAGGGTTGCTGACACAGGCACATTTTCTTAATTTGTCCTCTAGATCTTTGGTACAGCGGAATATGGTCTAAAGCTTTCGTTTTAGTTTTGCTTTGTTTTATTGCCATGCTTAAAGCAACGTACTGAATATTAAGTTGTTACCCACACTGAGGTCCAATTTTAAATCACTTACATGGTGGCTTTTTCCCCTACACCCCTGCCCATTTGGACAAATTCCCTTGAAGAGTAAATTTCATTCCCAGGATCTGAACAATAAAATTCTTTGGCTTCAAAGAGTGGAATATGCTTACATGTGTGTGCTTTATAAACTTTAAAGCAGACATCAATATTTATGCTGTATACTTCCCTAGATTTTGGAACTAGATTTTGGAAATATTATGTCATCTCTGAAGATATATATACACTCTAAAACCTGTGTGTTAACATTTAAACAAGTATGAAGAAGTTTTCCATTATTTTTTTTTGGCTTGGCCTTGAAACCAAAGGATTTAGCAAATATTGCAAATACAAGCTGTGATTCTCACAGGCTGCCTAATGGTGGGTCTTTATGTTCTTATTGTAGAAAGAAATTAATTCTATCCAGAAGCTAAGACATGCAGGTATAGATTGACTAGATCCCAACCATAGCTAGATCTCTAGAGATCTTAAGGATTTCTTTTTCCCTTTTTTTGCAGCACCATTAAATTTTCACTATTTATTTATTTATTCATTCATTCATTTATTTATTCATTTATTTATTTGTTTGTTTGTTTGTTTGTTTGTTTGTATTTATACCCCGCTTCTCTTCCCCGGTCAAGGGGAACTCTAATCTGCTTATTCCTTTCAGATGCTTTTAGATTAACATTATGCCAATCTGTTCACTTTCCGTCAATTTGCCGAATTTGAAATTAGGAAATATTAGTGCAGGATGATAGCTTAGAGGTGTCTACAAAGCTTTGTATAGATTTTTTAGTTTTTTACTTAATGGTAGCCCCTAGCTCATATACTGCTTCACTGTAGTGTATAAGCCTTTTCCCTCAGCTTCTTCTGGGCAACAATCACCTGATCAATAGGGCAGAGTCAAATGATCATTCTGAGGCACAATAAGTTGAATGGAAGGGACCAACCAGGACACTTACAAAGGACTATACAAACTTGAAAAAAAAATTAAACTGAAATTTAAATGCAGATGTTTTTTCTCAATATAAGTCAATGCCCTTACTTCTCCCTAAGAATTTCTACAAAATTGCTTTTAATCAACTCAGTGAGATAGGAGGAAGCTCATATTTTGCATAAAAAAGTAAAATATGGCTTTGACCCAGTATTGGTTTGAACTTCAGCTTTCATCACTACTGGTCATGTTGGCTAGAACTGATTCTTTTTTTCCTTTCTCTTTTGGATTTGGAAGGAAAAATCAAAACAAAAACCCTAATCTGTGGTGAACTTTCATGTATCCAATAATGTCTTCAAAGGTTTGGATTTGGTAGACAAGGCATACTTCCTGTGGTGGGGAAGGGAAAGGGGTTCAGAAGACAACTATGGATTTCAGAGCTTCATGAGTTTTAAAAGGCTAGTCTTTAAATAGGAATGGAGAGGCTGAAGTTGTGTAAATCCCCACATCAAATTGTTATTTTATGCTTAATCTTACATGACATTGCTTTGATTTTCTGTGCAACTAAAAGTAAACTGGAATGAAAATATGAGAAGAGCTGAGTGAGCAAGACTTACGTTTCGCTATCTGTCATATCCAGTAACTCCGAAGGACCTACAAAAGAAAGTAAAACAGATGGTGTTCTTGTTTCCTACTGGATGCTGAAATCTGTTCCTCATCCTGCTCCCCCAGAAATGTCCTTCCTGTGTGGAAGACTCTTTGGTTTTGGTTTTTTTGTTTAGCTCATGCTCAGAGTACTTTAATGTTTTTTCAGAAATTTGTTGAGTCTATCTTATTACTGGAGATGGCTGAGGATGCAATAGTTAATGTTATTCTCTACAAGTTCTGTAATCATCGTTTGCTACCCATACTTCCCTTTCTTGAAAAGCCCTCTTGAGATTGAATTGAATTACGGGAGGCAGCAGATTCATGGCAAGGTGCTGATATAACAAAACAAGATATTCACTCAGAATAAGCTATACTGCTCATAGCAACAGTGATTTTTCTTCTTCTTTTGGAAGTGGGGGGAGCAAACAATTTCTTCAAGCTGAATGAATTTAGAAAGTGAATAAGATATTTTTACTCCATCACCCTGAACGACTGAAAAGTCTAGATTCAACTTAAGAGACAAAAAGAAGAATTCCATTCCCTTTCTCAGTCAGTAAAAGTTGTGTCTCAATCTTGCTTTGGGCCAGGGTCCCCCAAAATGGTCAACATCAAACCCCAAGTGTTGATGGGAGTATCCATTGTTGTTATTAGTAGTAGTAGTAGCAGTAGCACCAACAATATTATTGTTAAAGTAGTATTTATTAAATTATTTTCATATGATAAATATTTGGGGGTTGATGAACAATCTGAAACTTTATACAGGTGCAGGGGATCTTTGCCTTAGATGATTGACAGAGAACAAAGGTGAACAGGCCCCTTTCCAACATATCCTTTCAGAAAGAATGTGATACGAGAAGTAACTGTAGAGAGGAAATAACTTATGGGGTGAGATAGTGCTTTGCATGCTGCAGTTCTTGGTCCAATATCTCCAGCTGGACAACAGGTTAAAAGATTCAGGACAATCTACTACCTGATTCCAGCTAGAATAGTAATGTAAAAAGTATATATCTATGTTTGCTAAGAGTCAACACTGACTTAATAGCAATAGCACTTAGGCTTATATACTACTTTACAGTGCTTCACAGCCCTCTCTAAGCAGTTTACAGAGTCAGCCTATTGCCGCCCAACAATTTGGGTCCTCGTTTTACCCACCTCAGAAGGATGGAAGGCTGAGTCAACCTTGAGCCTGGTGAGATTTGAACTGCCAAATTGCAGGCAGCCAACAGATAGCAGAAGTAGCCTGAAGTACTGCACTCTTATCTATGGTATAGTACACACATATCTTACGTAGATACCTTATGACACCCTAGCTTATTGGGAAGAACTCAATACATATGAAAGCCAACACCAGCTATCAACACTGGCAGCTGTGACTTCACATTCTTGTGAACAAATAACAATAATATTATTCAAGCTAATGCGATTAAGGCCAGAATTGAAAAATCACCAAATAATTCAAAGAGCAGATTGTGCAAAGGAGCAGAAAAAAATAGATCATATATTCAGCTCAGCCAGGAAAATTGCACAAACTGATTATAAACAACATAACACAGTCGCCAAAATTATTCATTGGAACATCTGTAAAAATTATCATGTACCAGTAATGAAAAATTGGTGGGAACATATAATTGGGAAAAAGTATATGAAAATGAGTAGGTTGAAATATTGTGAGATTTCCAAATACAGACTGATGGAAGTCTTGGTTCAGAACACATTCGATATAATTGTGGTTGAGAAGAAAAAAGTGTGGATAATTGATGTGGTAATACCAGGAGGTAGTAGAATGAAGGACAGTTGGAGATTATAAAGTATGAAGATTGTAAATCAAATTGAAAGATTATGGGATAAACTGTCCACAGTGGTCCCAATGAATATTGGCACACTGGGTGTCATGCTAAACAATCTTGGACAGCACTTAAAAAATCTGTGCATTGATAAAATTTCCATCTGTCAATTGCAAAAGGCCATGTTGTTTACATTCTCACATATCCTATGCTGATACATTACAATATCCTAGGTTCTTCAAAAGAATTTGATGCATATGAAGGCCAGCCCCAGCTACATAACTGCCAGCTGTGACTTCACATTGTTGTGAAACAATAATAAAAATACAGCACAAGATCAGTTTAAAATTAGATCTCTATAGCAACATTTACATTGCAAAAAAAAAAGTGAACAGATTTCTGTAAATAATTAGAGTGGCTTACGTACGTTAAACTGCAAATGGCATCCACCAGAAAATTGGTAGATTAGATACCATCAAGTTGGTGTCAACTCCTAGCAACTATAATAGATTGATTTTCTCTAGGACAATCTGTCCCCTAATCAGGCATGTCCAACCTGCAGCCTGCGGGCCACACGTAGCCCAGAACAGGTAGTAATGAGGTCCCACAAGACTGTAAATTTTTAACATTATATAAATATAATTATATACATTAACTACTTTATATCTTTTATGTCAAACCAAATCAAATGACCCCCATGCTTTAGTTCTTCTATCAGTGCATCCATCACTAATGTAATTGAGTCCATCCATCTTGCTGCTGGTCATCATTTTCTTCTCTTCCTTTTACTTCTGCAAGAATTAAAGACTTTTCCAGAGAGCTGGACGCACTGCAGAATGTGTCTGAAATAGGATAATTTCAGCCTGACCATGTATGCCTTAAGTGAAAACTCTAGTTTGATTTGTTGATGCTCCACTTATTTTCCAAGATATTCTTGGTATTCTCGCGGTCTTTCTCCAATACCAAAGTACAAAGTTTCTATGGTTATGGAATCTGATCTTGGATTATGTTTTTTTTAATTGTTCTTCACAAAGGTGATTTACTTGTTTCACACAGCATGGAGTAGTGGTTAAGATGTTGGGTTATGATCACCGAGACCCAAGTTCAAGTCCATCTTAAGCCATGAAAGATCACCGGGTGATTTTGGGCCAGTCACTCTCAACCTAACCTAACGCACAAGGGAGTTGTTAGAAGGAACAACTGGAAATGGGAGTACCATATTTTCTGCCCAGATCTAGAGAAAACATAGGGTGTAAATCTAAGAAAGAACAATTTCATGAAAACAAAGGAATAGTTGTATAGATGTACTTTAAAGGGGAATGTTACCAGCTCAGCAAAATGAGAACAGGTTGTACAAATGGTTTTGGATATAACGAAAGGGCAACAAATCCTTGTGCATACATTGATATTTCAGGTTCTATTTTATTTATGCTGTGCCAAATGTTTCTTTCTTTTCACTTAGTTATTCTCATTCAATTTGACTAAATTTTTTTGTCTGCAAAAATTCAGAAAATTTTCATTACATTATCCTAGGAAAGATGTAATGTAGTGATTTTCCTTATCAGGAAGAGTCCTCTCTTCCATTGCCCAGTATTCTCACAAATCACTCCACAGCCTTTACTTGTAGGAACTCAGTCCAAAGGAAAGGTTGGCAGTTCTTATGATTTGTCACTTGTAGTTTGTATCTTAGAATTAATTATTGTAACTATGATTTATAGTCTGTGACTTATCACTTTGCGATTGATTGTATGTATGTACGCACCAGAGACAAATTCCTTGTGTGTCCAATCACACCTGGCCAATAAGAAATTCTATAAATAATCAGTTCATTAATATTGCCATAGTCCACATTATAGATATCCAACTATTTTGTGGAAAATAGCCTTTGTTGATTGCCCAGACGTGGTGGCTCAGTGGGTAAGACGCTGAGCTTGTCGATCAGAAATGTTGGCAGTTTGGTGGTTCGAATCCCTAGTGCCACGTAACCGAGTGAGCTCCCGTTACTTGTCTCAGTTTCTGCCAACCTAGCAGTTCAAAAGCATGTAAAAATTGCAAGTAGAAAAATAGGGACCACCTTTGGTGGGAAAGTAACAGCATTCTGTGCGCCTTCGGTGTATAGTCATGAGGGCCACATGACCATAGGGATGTCTTTGGACAGTGCTGCCTCTTTGGCTGTGAAACAGAGATAAGCACCACCACCCCTAGAGTCAGGAACCGACTAGCACGTATGTGTGAGGAGAACCTTTACCTAGTTGCCCAGAGTTTCCCTAATGGAAAGATGGGTGGCATATAAATGTAATAAATAAAACCTTATTTGTAAAAATAACATTTTATATTAGTTTAGCATAGCAATAGCATTTAGTCTTATACACCACTCCATAGCGCTTTGTAGCATTCTCTTGTTGGTTTACAATGTAAGCATTATTTGCATATTTTCCCCAGCAATCTGGGCCCACATTTTACCCACCTTGGAATGATGGAAGGCTGAGTCAACCTTGAGCCGATCAGAATCGAACTCCAGGCTGTGGGCAGAGTTTGTCTGCAATACTGCATTCTAACCACCACACCACCAGTTGTTTACCAGTTTGGCTCACCTTTCAATTCAGTATAGTAGGGCAAGTTGGAAATATTGCCCTACCAGTTCATCTAGCCTCAAACCAGAAATCTTTGAAGTATAAGCTAGGATGGAAAAATCTGCCAGTAAGAATAGATCACTTGCCTTACATTGGACACCTGCTTTTGGCTCCCCGGTGAATTTCAGGGGGCAGCCAAGACTTTAATCTGTTTTAACCTCCTGCTACGGTGATGCACTTTAAGCTGACCCACTTGTTTCATGTCTCTCTGCTGCTGCTGTTTTAATTATTTAACTCATCTATCATGTTTGTTTTAATTGAGTTCTTGCATTTTTAACATGGAAAAGTGTGTGTGTGTGTGTGGGCGCACACGCGCAAAACCTGGTCTAGACATATTGAGAAATAGGTAGAGAGACAAATGAGTGCATACTCATGGCAAACCTGTCCAAACAATAGAGGTTAAGTCGGCATGCTGTGCCAGGCTTTCTGTCATTCTTGCTGTACTGTATATTATTTTCTCACCTCATACTGTCAAAAGGTAGCACATTTTTCTGCCAGGGCCAAATGTTTCTAAGATAAAAGGTGACCCTCCTAAGGTGATGGCACTGAACCTCTCTTGGGGACCCAGTGTTCCAGCTGACCATGTCCTTTGTTTAGGGGTCTTATATGCCTTCAGAACAGATCTCAGAATCTATAGTTTGAGGACAGAATTTTAAATGTTCTTGCTGTGTTTAAGGACTAACCTTGGCCCCTGCATATATTTATTGATCTATATGGCAAAGTTAAAAAACACAGAGCAGTTCAACAAATAACAAAAACCATTTTTAAAAACCATTATATATATACTATATATACTAGTTCCCCTAGCAATTCATCCACTTTGCAACCTCGATAGCCATGTTACTGTTTCAAATGACAAAGCCTTGTTTTCAAGCCCTCCTGGAAGACCAGCAAGGTTGGGGGTCAGTCTGATCTCAGCAGGGATGGTGTTCTCTAAAGGCCTTGGCGACATTTTCAAAAGAGTTTTACCATTCCTTCTTCCTGGAGCTGAGAGAGAGAGCAGCTGAGTCACAGGGGGTCTAACTCGCCACCTCACATTGCCATCACGTGATATTTCGTGGACGTTTTTCCCATTCATGGAGCCTGTGTGTGGTGCAGGATCACCAATTTAACACCCCTGAACTGAGTCAACTGAAGTTAAATAGTTTTGTTATTTTCTGCCATTTCCTGTTTCTTATATTTTTGTTCTTTCTTTCAGTTATGTCTGATTTTTGAAACTTCCGGGACAAGTCCCTGCAAGTTCCCTTGGCAAGGGTTTTCAGATGTGGTTTGGCATTGCCTCCTTCCTAGGGCTGAGAGGGAAGGACTGGCCCAAAGTCACCCAGCTTTCCTTTGCTTAAGAAAAGACTAATCCTCATGGTCTCCTGGTTTCTAGCTGATGCCTTCAACAGCAGACCACACCAACCCTCAGATTCATAGCTTACTTCTCTTTGGTAGGTTTTAGTTATCGTGGAACGATTTCCTGTAATCCTTTGTTTCCTCCTTTACAGTCTTTTCATTTATTTTTTTCGGACGATAAATTTCAGATTTCAGATAATAAATAGTTCAAAACTCATGGCAAGCTAAATAGTAGCAAGTTTTATGAATGTCAACAGGAGCCGATAACCATTCTAAGCTTCAGAGGCCAGTGGTTGAAGGTTCAGAAATGGGATCCTAATGTACATTTTAAAAATAAGTCAGTTTACAGGACATGAGTTAAGATCAAAGAATAAATCAAACCAGAAACTTTCAATTCAATATCGGTTTTAAAAATGTTGGTTACATCTCTTTATTTTCCTTTTGGAGAGGAGAGAAAAACGATGTGTATCTTTGTTGTTTTTTTAAAAAAATTATCTCTACAAAGTTACCTAATTATTGAATAATTTTGTGCAAAGTGGCCCTCTTGCACTAACCAGCATGCGTGTGAAATTTTTCTTTGATGGGGTTGCCCTGCGATAAGATAGGCAGCCAATACATTCTATAAATAAATCAATAGAACGAGGTTGCAATGCAATAATAAAGCACCGAACAGAAAACACTACACACCATGGGAAAAGATGCCATCGGGATAAGTCAGGCTTAAAAAGCAATTTCCATAAGCCCATAACCAAGACAAAAGGAACTGAGACAATAGAAAACTACTGCTGAGCTGGAATAGTCTGCTCTCTTAATTCATCAGAGAAATTATTTAAAAAAAAAACACCACCCATGATATTAAAACAGTTATTTTTGCACCTGTAGTGGTTGTTTCCTAGCATTATGTTTTCAGATAAGATACAATCTCTTGGAGATGAATTATAACAATTACCACCCATCAAAGGCTTACCCAATTTGCATAGTAATGTGTCATTCCCTTCCTGGTTCTTACCACAGAAATTAATACAGGCAGAAATGTTCACACTGCCCACGTCTCTTAGTACTTTTTTTTTTTTTTTGGCCAATGGTAATTGATTTTTACCAAGTGACTGGAGTGAATGTTTGCGTGTCAGGCCAAGGATTTCTGCCGAAGCAATTGCTGTTTCTAAAATCAGGTGGATAACATCTCCTCTGATTGCAAAACTTAAAACATCTTCATTATTGTTGCTGTTTGTGTTGCTATTTATTGTATTTCATGCTATCTAATAATTAACATTCATTACATTTAATTAGATAGATGGCAGGCAGGTGCATCCTTAAGGTTTGCCACCAGCCTACAAAATTAGCTTTTTTTAAAAAAATGAAAACCTTCTAGATAGATATGATATATTCTTGATCTTTCAAACATGTAAGTATCATAGTCAGTTCCACGGTCTTCTCTAGAATTGGCAAAACATTCTGGATCTACATTTATACATTGCTTTCCAATAGAAAAAAGACCTGTGACTTTTATCTTCTTACCCAAATATTTAAGTTACACGTTTGTTCTACTGCTGTGCTTTAGTTTGAATGCATTTTTTTTTATTTTCTTCTAACATTGCTCTGAATTGGCAAAATGAAACATGCAATTGGGTCTTTAAAGAAAGGTCACTTCTCCATTCAGAATGATTTTTCAAAATATGATTGCTTACTTTTAATTTCACTTTTATGCTACCCCTATCATCACCATTCAAACATTACACTTTAACAAAATAAACAGGGTCTTAGAATTACTGCAGTCTAGTAGCTAGACTTAAGGAGCTAAGCAGTAGCCTATTTGATTGGACCATGGCACAACATCTAGTCTTAGAATAACAGAGTTGAAGGTCATCTAATCCAGCCCCCTGTCCAAGCAGGAGACCCTGTACCATTTCTGACAAGTGGCTGTCCAGTCTCTTCTTGAATGCCTCCAGTGATGAAACACCCACAACTTCTGAAGGCAAATTGTTCCATTGGTTGATTGTTCTCACTGTCAGAAGATTTCTCCTTATTACTAGGTTAAATCTCTCCTTGACCAGTTTCCATCCATTGTTGCTTGTCTGGCCTCCAGGTGCTTTGGAAAATAGGTTGTCTCTTTCTTCTCTGTGACAGCCCCTCAAATATCAGAACACTGCTATCATCATATCACCCCTGGTCCTTCTCTTCACTATACTAGCCTTGCCCAATTCTTGTAACTGTTCTTCGTATATTTTAGCCTCCAGGCCCCTAATCATCTTTCTTGCTGTTCTCTGCACTCTTTCTAGTATCAATATATTTTTTACTGTGTGATGATCAAAACTGGATGCCGTATTCTATGTACGGCCTTTCTAAAGCTTTATAGAGCGCTACAAGTATCTCATGTAATCTTGATTCAATCCTTCAGTTAATGCAACTCAGGATTGCATTGTCTTTTTTGGCTGCTATGGCATACTACTGGCTCATATTTAATTGATTGTCCACATTTGTTTGTACATTGGCCAGCCAGTTTTCTAAGGAAGTCAGCTATTTTCCCAGCAGATGGCCTTCAGACAAAGTCATGCTGCCATCAAAGCTAATAAACCTCTTAATGGAATTGGAAAAGATAAATAACTTTGAATTGCCATTAACTGACCATATACTGTCCTAAATAGTGGTAGTCTTACTGGAAACCTTGCTCCATACCTTAAAAGTTTGGATGAAGGCAATCACAAGAAAGCCTAGTAGAGTTGGTTTTCTGTTGAGATATCTAGTGGGCCCGACATGCAAGTCACTTGTACTTAGTTAATCATACCCTAGTCTTCTCTCATTTGGATTACTGCAATGCACTCTACATGGGGCTACCCTTGAAGAGTATCTGGGAGCAACAATTAGTACAGAATGTAGTGGTATGGACACTTCTGGAAGCCGGTAGGGTGATGTATTATGCAAGCTGCATTGGTTACCAGTTTGCTTCCAGGTTCAATTCAAGATGTTGATTATCACCTTGAAAGCCCTTCGTGGCCTGAGACCAGGGTGTCTGAGCAACTGTCTCATCCCAATATGACTGGTCCACCCCACTAGCTGCAGTAGAAGAGGCCTCCTGCAGACATCATCAGCCAAGGAATTTCAGCTATCAGGATCTAGGAGAAGAGACTTCTCTGCTGTGCTCCTGACCTCAGAAACATTCCGGCCTTCTGGTAGGGCTTCAAATCTGGCTCAGAAACCCAGTAAGGACACACTACAATGCAGATGGTTAGTAGAGTGAGGGACAAAAGTCCATCTCATAACCATCTGTGCTCTTGATTTGTAGTTTTTCATTTAATTGTTAATTATATGTACTGTATGCTTTTAGAACATTGTAAACTGCACAGAGTCACTTTGGATAGTAAAAGGAGGAGCATATGAACTTAATAAATAAATACATTTAATTAATTAATGAGTTTGGTTTTGCTGTACCTGCAGATCATCAGAATACTTTGTTACATAAAATGCTGTGTGTGTGTGCCAGCCATGGCAGTACCTATACCTGAGTATTAGGGTGGGGGCATGGGATACCTTGCCACCCACAGGAAGAGGCGAGGTCTCCATCACCACCCTTTAAAACCCACTCACAAAGCCAAGTTCATTGCTTTTTGGACCATGTTCTTGATCCCACCCATATAAGAACCACCATCAGCCTTTTACTCTTTTATTTCACTTTATTTTACTTTAATAAATACATTCTTATTTCAAGCATCTGCGTCC
>JANHGC010003273.1:8201-19858 GCA_027560395.1 Boaedon fuliginosus | reverse complement strand
GAGCGTTCCTTGCTCAGCCGGGCTTCTGGAACGGGACAGGTGAATGGAGTCAATGATTACATTCTTTCCGGTTGAGCACAACCCTGCAATTATGCGAACCGGTTTGAATGCCATCCCTGTCTCCATCGTAATGTAATCACAATTGAGGTGCTTGGCAACTGACACACACGACAGCCACAGAATCCCACAATTTTATAATCGCCCTCTGCTACCTTTACAGTTGGTTTCCAATAAGCAAAGTCAATGGAGAAGGCAGAGGAAGTCACAAGTTGCAGTCATGCAATGCCACCCTTAATCACCACCGATGATTCATGCTGTGGCCATGTAGAAGACCATTGTACTTCGAGGAGTTTAGTGACATATTCTGATTTCTCCTTCACAGTAAAAAAAAAGTCTAGAGTCAATGAGTTTAGAACTGACCTGCTTGGTGGTTGTTTTTTTACTTTTCTTTGCTGAATAAAGGAGAAGAGAAGGGAACTTCCCATTGCTTCAAACCTGGAGAAGTCTCAAACTTTCACTTCCATCCCAGAATCATATACCATCCAGTCAATGTCAAGTCTTGTCTCATGACCACAGAAAAGGGAACATGAAGTCTTGGTGCTTCTGCCCAAAGCCTAGCATTGAGTACTGTAGAAACAGGCCAGCTTTTGAGTATCTCTGGTGTTATTTTTAAGAAACCCCTGACACCTTTTAAGAGATCTGGGTATTATGTTAATAATAAAGCTTAAACTCCCTTTATTCACTGGTGTGCTTATTGTCTCTGGATCACTGCCCTGACACTTTGCAAAACAATTTAGCAACAACCGCAGCCAGAACTGGTCATATGATGTTTTACTTTACAACATTTTATATTTGCATGCTGCTATAGTTTCCAGTTCAAATTGTATTTGATAAGTGAGAACTACCTATAATCACCAGGAACTGGTCTGAAATTAAGGAAGTCTTCACCTTGATTAATTACTCTGGAAAAAAGAGTGGCTGCCAGACTGGGCCAAACAAGAAATGAACAAAAATACCCTATAACTCTATTCATCCAGGTTCTTCGTCTCAAGTGGCAGTCATTTTCAGACTCTTTAGGAAACTCATTAGCAGCATGGGCAATCTAAAACATTCCAGATGGCAGACATGAATTCATTTCCCACTCTCTAAAATATATGGATCCTCTATTCCAGAGAGGAGTCTGGCAATCTGTTTTGGAGAACAAATTCCATCAGTCACAGTTACTATCACAAATGGTAAAGACTGTGAGAACTATAGCCCCCAAAAGCTAGAAGGGACTGGTTTGGCTACCTTAATTCTACACAGATGAAGGACCATCATTGTCTTTCCATACTGTCACTTGTTCTGGTTATGTGTAAAACATTAAAATGGCAACTATATTGGAATAAAGTACCCTCCCCCCCTTCCTCCTCCTCTTCCTCCTATTACCACCGCCACCAAAATCAAAAGGCGGGAAAAGTTATAAAGGCTGCCATAGGAGACCAAAGATTTCACAAATTACCATACATATTTTGTCCTATTTTAACAGTGTGTATTTAACCAAGTTATCTTGAAGGTCGTATCTCCTTCAGATGTTACTTTAGGATATTAAGCAACCTACCCGTATGGCTCCCTAAATAGTTCTGGTTATAAAGTGCCTCCCAAATAGCTATAAAATATCAAGCCACTGTGGGATACAGCAGAAACAAGGCTGTATCTGTTCTGTGTGTGAGGAGGGGGAAACCTAGACCTCCAATCTTTTTCTCTTGAGATCACTGAATGTTGCATGATCCATTCTTTTGGAAAAGAAGAATGCAGCAATCTCAAAAAAGGGGGATACTGTGGAAAAATTCAGTTCACCAGTATTTGCACTTTAAATGGAAAGAACCTGTAAATTAAATAGGTCAAGTCCTAGGACAAAAAATTTCCATAAATGAATGTACATAGCAAGCTAGCCCACATAAACAGTCTGATGGTACTTTAACCCCACATTGATTGGGATGCAAACTCAGATAAGCATGATCCTACCAGGAAATTCCAGGCTTGTCTTGCCGACACATTTATTTTTCAGAGGATGGAGGAATCAACAGGGAAGACATAACGGAAGAGGTAGAAGTGGCAAGCACACAGAGTAAAAGTGAATTTGTAACACTGAAGTTTTGCATTTTACACCAACACTGCAGTTAGTCGAACACCCATCTTTAGATTTAAAAAATGTGAGTTTTAATGAAATCAGAGCAATAATAAATAAGATCTGGGAGAGGAAACCTAGCAGAACTTCAAATGAAGAAAAAAATGGAGGACAGCAAAAGAAACCAAAGTGGCAAAAAGATGTGAGAATAAGAAAAGGATGCAAACAGGAGGTAGATAGTTGAGAGAGATTGCAGAAGGCTGTTGGACAGATGACTCCAGTTTATAGGCCGATTGACCTGAATCATCTCTTCAGGCTGGTCAACTCCAGTGCTATGATTTCCATCACCCTTTCTGACAGAGCAAAAATAAAAAATGGAGAGGTTTAAAATAGCTCAAGCAACACTATTTGCCACCACCTGGGAGACTTTTGCTTTTCTACCTTGAATCTTAACCTAGATTCTTCTATGGTTCTTCTAATATATTCCCAATTTATACTTACTGGTAATATTTAAAAACAGAAAAATGAGCAGCAATTCTGATATTCTCAGAGGGGATTATTGGTGTATAATTAAGCAATATCCATAGTAACAAGTAAATCTGCATTAACCTGACCTACTTTAAAAAAAATTCCATCAGCTTTTGGGACAATGACATACAAACTGATCAAATCTTCCCAATTTTGCATAAAGAAGGGAAGAATGCGGAAATATTACGACACAAGACCTTAAGAACCCACTGATACACAAATTATAGTTTTGGTAGCTTTGTACTTATATATTTTACACAGATAAAATGTTGACCTATGATGAAAGCAAATACCACAGAGAGGTACAGAAGCAAATGAACAAAGAAAGACTATCAGATATATCTCGTTTTAGATGACCAGGAAAGATCCAATGTACAAATAAATATTGCAAACCCACAACCAACAGTTTGCACTTTTCTGCATTTGTTGCTTCAGAGGTAAGAGCACGGCACATTCAAAAGGTTTAACTACTCTGCTAAAAATATAATTACCAGTAACTTATCCAATAAACCTACCAAAATCCACCAGCACATCTTTGATACATATCTCCATTTCACTCTATCCTTTTTCTTCCTCTTCCCCACAAATCACAGTGCCCTTAATAACCTAGGAAACACACGGCAATAACATTCTTGAGAAACTAAACATAAAAGTCATTCTGCTTATAAAACGGTTCAAAGTCCCAATTGTGTAAATGAGGAGCAGCATGATGCAGGGACAGGAGATTCCTTGCATTAATGTTTGAAGAGTTTGGGCAATGACAGGATATAGGCTAGAGTTCTTTGTCTGGCTGAAGTTTGAGGAACATCTCTACTTAAGCTCCTGCATTTCTCCAAGAGGAGGTACTGAAAGGTCTTAGTTGCTCAGAAACTAACTTTGCCAAACAGCTGCTCTCTTCTTGTGCTGTGATTTATTTTCCCACTGTACTATGGGCAGAGATAATTAAGACACCCTATTTTTTTTAATCCTATATTTCTATTCTAGTACCAGGTCAAAACAGTAATATTACGATCAGGGTGCAGAGTTAAGATGAAGGAGTTTTGTAGAAGTGCGTATGCATATTTGGAGAGAGTTTAACTTTTTAGATGCATTGAATCTATTTAATGCTTTAATGCTTTGTGTTTTGTTCATAAAATCAATGGAAAAGTGCACGTCTTTGTTGTGGTGTTTTTCCACCAAATACAGTGGCACGGTCTTTGAAGGCAGCCAAAAAAAATTGGTCTGAGACTTGACATCTGTCCCCCTCTGGTGTGTGTAAATGGCATCACAGCCTCCCCTTAAGCACCTACCAAGATTTAGAAAAAACATCTTCTTGCTTATTAATTAGCACTTATTTTAAAACTAAGGTACATTCCATCTACACAAACCCATAACAGAAAAGAATGCCGCAATATATCTTATAAGTACTAGAAAGCTGCTAATTCAGTATACAAGAGGGAGATTTCTGTTTATCCATTTAAAATGTTTTGCAAATGCTTTGAATTTGATCTCAATTTTGTGAAAAAAGTTCAGCAACGCAGAGAACTACTAGTCTAACCTGGATGCGTCATATTTCCCCTGTATTTTTTTTTAAATCCTACCAATGTAGTATATCAAGTTGGAGTTGGAATTAGGATAAGTCATCCTTGGTTAAGAACAGCAACTGGGACTTAGAATCTTGTTGCTAAGTAATGTGGTTGTAAAACACAACATCACCTACTTGAGCCGCTTAGCAATGGCAGTTCCAGCGCTTCTGGTTGCCATCATTACGTGAATCCCGTGCTGCCATTGAGCACAATGTTACATGCTCACCATTTGTGACCTCTTGCCAACTTCCCCACGGACTTGGCTTGTGGGAAGTTGACAGTGAAGTTTGCAAATGGCAATCACATGACTACAGGACCCTGCAACCTTGTAATTGTGAGCCAAGTGCCCAAATCACAGCACCTAAGTGTGGCAATGCTTTAATCGTCAGAACGACAAAGTTCAATCGTGAGTAGTACTTGTTCAGCACTGTCAGAAACTTGAGCAGTTGCTGAAAGGGTCGTTAAATGAGGACCACCTATACATAGACAAACAAGAGAAGGAAAATGGAACATACACAGCACTTACAAAACATCAAATTCTTCTTTAAATCAGAAGGGGGATTGGGAACTGGTCATGCTATTCCCAGCCACAATGAAAGTCCACTTCTTGCAAGAAATCCATTAATTTAACATCTTTGAACAAAGGCATTCATACTTTTTGTTATTATTCACAATTGCACATCTGCATATCTTATGGCAAGTACCTAAACAATGCACTTTGAATGTCAAGTACTATTCTTTGGTGATTATCAAGGAATGAGAAGCAAATCATGGCTTTAAAAATCCACTCTACAGGTCACGTCGCAGATCCACCCTATCAATCGGATGCAAATGAGGAAGGATCCTGAAAAATGAGAGTGTGTGTGCATGTCTGTGTGTGTGTGCTTGCATAGGTGTATTTCTCTTGTGGGACAGTCAAAAGAATCGGAAACTGTCATAGTACTCCATTCTGCCAAGTTTTCCGATTGCATCAAAGTTGAGGCTATGCCAAGAAACAAGAACAAAAACACCTTTCAAACTCAAGTTGGTTGGCATTTTAGGTTTACAGAAGCTATTTCTAAAAAAGAAAAGTGGCACTGCATGCCAAAAATAGATCTGTTTTATGTCCCGTCCAAAGGACCTCTCTCTCAGGAAAGAATTATTTAGCTCCACTAGGTAATACGTTCTTCTAGCATAGTAATCACAATGGTAAATTTATCAAAATCTTGCAGAACTGTGGCTTCATAGCCTCACTCTCTATTGCTCTCCCCCATTCCCAGCTTCCCCCAGGCTCACCTTCAGCAGAGCAAGCTGAATACTGTATATGGTAAAGAGGTTTTCTTACATAAGGGAGACGCACTTTCAGTGAAGGATCAAACCAAGCAATGGCTTCTGCCCAAGAAGGAACACAAAGCCATCTGCTTCCAGTACTTTGTAAGTACACAGCCTCCAATTCACTGTCTCTGGCTCCCCCACCCCTGCACAGGCTTCTCTAGAGCTTTCCAACTTCCAAGTAGAACTTACAACAAATCTGCTTTTCGGATCTCTGGGGAGCGATATACACACACACGACTTCCCGTTTTGAGAAAAAAAAATAAAGCTTTTTCTTAAGGTGGAACTTCCTGTAAATTTCTCCCTAGCAATTTGACAAAACCTCTTTTTACTAGAACTTGTTTCCTTCTTAGGAAAGAGACATTCCTTTGCAATTTTCAGAGTTTTTGACCATTAGCGGTCAGTAATAAGATCCCACCTCCACTCTGTTTATGTAATAGTTCTGCTTTTTAATCTAATTTTGGTTACGTAACTTTAATGTTTTCATCCATAATGTTTTTAATATTCTATTATATTGTAGTTTTGTAAGCCACCGAAAGTCGTTCAACAATAAGATGGGTGGCAGATAAATTTAATAAATAAACAAACCAGGAATCCTGGTCGTTTATATTGCACTTTTTAAACTCACGGGCAGAAAATAAAATGGAAAAACTTGGTTTGGGAACTCCTGGCCATATTGCAGTTGCTGTTAAATGTGGTTAAATGCAGTACGGCAGTCTCTGCTGACTTGTTCAGCAGGTTGTCAGATCGAATCCCCAGACTCAAGGTTGACTCAGCCTTCCATCCTTTCTTAGATCGGTGAAATGAGGACCTAGATTGTTGAGAGCAATATGCTGACTCTGTAACTGCTTGAGGAGTGTTCTAAAGCTCTGATAAGCAGTATATCAAATCTGAGTGCTATTGCTATCTATGTTGTAAGCCACCCAGAGTCCTTTGGGAGTTGGGCAGCATAAAAATGTAAATAAATAAATAAATAAATAAATAAATAAATAAATAATGAGCTCAAAGCACCTGACATAGCTCAAAGCACCTGACAAAACAGAAGGATCAACTTGGGCAAAACCTCTTTAGAAAAAGAATATATCTGAACAGAAACCTCAGTGTGATATCCATCTTTAAGAATATGGAACATTGTGTATGAAAATAAAAAGAAGAGAACCTAAAAAATTCAAAAACCCAAGAGCCAGCCTTACCCAGAAGCCTGCTCTACCACCAGGTCAGGCATTCCTGGAGATGTCCCTGCTGGTTGAGCTGCCCCCAATTCTGGATCCAGGATAAAAATCTCATCCTGTGATATTTCTGTCACAAAGTGCAAATGTTCCTGCAACAGTGAAATTAAAATAAAAGATATATTGTGTATTGCAATCAACAGCACAATTCTATTCAGGAATACCATATATATATTTGGGAACTTGATATAAATTCTAAATCCATCTTCCTCAAGGTGGATTTAAACAAGAAGATCAGCCCTCATCCTTCTTGGTTTAAACCTTGGGTGCCTTGGACCAATTTTTCATAAGGTATCTAATTTACATGGCAAAGCATGGCTCTAAATTAAAATTAAAAGTCCAAATGTAAGAACTGCAACCCCCAGAATGCACCTGATATACTGGCTACTTATTCTGAAAGCTGTAGTCCCAACTCACTTGGGGGCATTTTCAGAAAGCTGTTCTGGAGGAAGGAACCATGGATCAATGCATGGAGAATCCTATTCATGGCAGCTCCTTGCTTACAGCCAACCAACCATTCATGCCCAAAATATCATGTGTTTCTGAGAAGGGCTGTATCATTTTCAGCACTGCTGGGTTGTGAATTTGCCAAGCATTTTCAGCTGACAACCACAAGCAGGGTAGTTACATAGGAAGATCCTTGGTAAATAATTAGCTCCAGCAATTAGGAGATCATCATAGGAAATCCATCTGCTTGATGGCTAGGATAAATCTTGATTTTCCAGCTTCATTTCCAGTTCTGGAAAATGCAATACTGATTTGCTAAAGATATCGATTTATTCATGCAAATTCCACTGAATTCAGCGGGAAATCCTTCCCAATAAGCATGCCTAGAATTGTACAGTGTAATTTCTTTGGAATTGCAGCAGGTAGAAATAGCTGAACTGTACAAGCCAGTGTTCTGACGTAGCAGGCCTTTCTTAAATTCCCCCAAAGGACTAACACAATTTTTGGCTTCTGCTTTACAGCTGAACAGAAACTACATGAATTAAACAAAAATCAATAAGAGCAAATCCAATATGAATGTCTTCCATATTTGTAAAACTTCCAGACAGTGTCCAAGCAACACATAAATTGCTATGTTTTTGACAAATACTGTCACTTTAATTTGATGTGTTTTTAAGCTTTGTGAATATTTTCTTTAGGCCCAACATTATCATAATTTCCAGAGTCACCTTATCTCACAAATAGAGGATTAGAATTTTTGTGGAACTGTAGACACCAAGATAAACTCCAAGATTCTCTTTTTAATGTAGCTATCCCAAGCTCATGAAGATAAGGGCAGGGGGTGGAAGAAAAAGAAGAATCTATGCTATTTAAACATCAAACTGATTTAAGCAAAAAGAGCAAAATGCATCCTTCTTGGTTTAAAACTTCTTTTACCTCAGGTGCCTTGGGCCAATTTTTCATAAGGTATTTAATTTGCGTGGCAAAACACGGCTCTAAATTAAAATCACAGTTAAGGACAAGGCTTTGGAATTTCTCAAATGTTATATTTGTGCTGTTAACATTAATAATTAATATAATAATAATTTTAAATATTTAATGTTTAAATATTGACTAATATTAATCATTCATATTGTGGTCTTAATATGTTAGGTTTAATTTTCAGAGATTAGACTGATGTACTTGTGAAATCATTTGCTGTAAATCAATGCTATCATTCTAATTATCATTAAAACAAAATACCCCTTAATGATGGGAAGAATCTGTTGTATTTCTAGAGGCTTATATGAAACAGCCTTACATATTACAAGTATGCATCAGGGTATATAGAAATGACCTTGAGTGATGGGGGAAGAGATGTTACTGATCAATGTGGAGGATCATACCGTAGCTGCATAAGGAGCAGAGAAAGAAACTCAGAAACAACATAGAACATAGATTCATAAAGCTGGAAGGGATCTCAAAGGTCTTCTAGTCCAACCCTCTGCTCAAGGCAGGAGAATTTATACCATCCTAAGTCAAATGGTTATCCAGGCAATCCTCCCTAACTGGGAAGAGCTGAAATTTTGTGTGGCATGTGGACCTCAAAGCACTTGTTTTTTCTTTCTCTAACTGAAAAAAAAAGAAGCCTGTTTTTTATTTTATTATATTATTTCATTGTATTTTATTTTTGACAGTTTTAGAGGATCTCTTGAGAATCTCTGAAAAGAAGGAATAGAGGCAAGTATATAATAGGAGGAGAGTCACATTTGACAAGACCCATATTTTCTAATTATAATGGTGAACCCAATTCTGTGCAATCAAAAAAGAAGAAGTTAAAAGCAAAGCAACATCATCTCTGTACCTGAGATCTGTCGATGCGGTAAAAGCGGTCAGCAGAAGTTGCTGCAAAAAACGAGGAAAGGCTTGTGTGAAAAAACACTGTGTTTGATCCATCAGGAAGGGGGAAATATCCAAACGACATGGCTAAGCAATACCTCAATTGGGATCAATGAAACTGAGACAAAAGAGCATGAAACTTTTCACTTCTTCAGACCTCTTCATTAAAGCACGATGGCACAAAAAGGAAGGGAATGGGAAGAAATTAGAAAATACATTCCAAAATTAAGTCAGGTGTTACAGCCATGAGGTTTTCTGCTTGTACTAAGTCTAAACATAAATGAATTTGGTAGTGGTTGGCATTATCAGTATGAGATGGCTGGCTTCATGCAAGTATTTCGAAGTATAACTGTATTGAAGAATACAGAGATGGCCTTGGAGAAAATATTCAACAGCCATTAAGTAAACCCCAGCTTAGCTCTAAAGAGGAGACAGTGAGAAAGAAACTCAAGATTGCCCTGCCTTGATTCTCTTTGGTATAAGAAACAGGGTGATAAAAAGAATCTCTGTCAGAATTTGAACATTCTTTTATTATGCTCTGCAACAACACAGCAGAGTTCCAGTATTGCCTCCCACAAAGGACTGAATTGAAAAGATTTGGCTTTTTGTAAGCCTACCTGACAGGGAATTCCCTTCACAGTGGGCTGCTGCTTCCAGGGAAGCCCTATGTCCTGACTTTCTGTTCTTAGGAAGTTTGTACCTCCAAGAACTAAATTCCTCTCTCCAACCCCTCAACAAATACCTTTGCATTAGTTTCATCTCAGCTAAACACATTTTGATGATCACTAGATGGTAGCCAAGATGTTTAAAAATACCTCTTGACTGCCATCTAGGGATTGATAGATCATATTGTCAGCCAGCTGACCGTTAGTTTTAGGGAATTTTTAAAAAAAGTTCAATTGGTTGACAATAATAGGGAAAAAAGAAATATGCATACAGTTATCAGAGCATTGTGCATGCCCATTTCATTTGCTGGATGGCATTGGGTAGGGCTGGAATTTTAGCCAGTGGAACAACTAATCAATATCCTTGTAATGTTTCATATTAAATCTATAAAGACAATAATGCAACACAGATCTCATTCAGATGCATGAAATTTAAGGTAGCATTTTTTTTTCCAGGAAAAGAAAGAAGAGAGCTTCTCCCAACATCTCTAAAACAAGCTATCAACCCACAATCTGTGGTATACCATTAGCAAAGTTTACAAGCTACTGGATTGACACCAAAAAAGAGTGGGGAGACAGAGAGAAAGAGAGATCAAAAGTTTATCTGAGTGCTTGGAGGCTATATTGTGTTAACATATTTGATCTTGATGAAGGTATGATCAACTGAGACTTCTGAATTTATTTGAAAGAGTATTTCTGAATAAAACATTTCAAACTTGCTACATTTCCAAAGCTGAACAATGATCTTAACAATAAATAACCACAACTCTAAATTTATTCTTAGGAACCACCATAAAATGTTCATGTAGTCAGTCTAGAGCAACATTTTAACATATCGTGAAAAACACAAGCAGTTTAATACAGTCCAATGGTAGTCATACTTTATGTTTATGGAACCAAGAACTATAAGCTATAAACAATTAGAAATTTGGTTTCTATTATGAAACTAAGCACCCATTGTTATCCTGAATCCATACTTGATATGGCTGGGAGTACAAGCATTAACTTTTATTTTTTTTAAAAAAAATCATTATATAACCAATAAAATTATTTTTATTATTCAGTGGATGCTTCTTCTGGAAGGGCAGTCAATCTCCTGGGGGTTCTAAGTGGAGTTTATTCAAGCCATCTCTACATGGCAGCATCTATGAAAGTGTTCCATGGACCTATAGTCCTATCAGCAAAATAAGTACCCACGTCAAGACCCCATCTCCCAAAAGTCCGCCTAAGTGATTTGGAATAAAAAGCAGACAATCCTAAATCACACTTATGATATATGCTTGTGCTCTACTATAGCAACAGTATTGTAGCATTAGATCTTTCTTTCCTTTATCCATTCTAAGGTCAATTTCCCATCAAAATTATTTTTGAGTAGACAAAGAGCCTTTAACCATCACCCTTCATTCCACTTTTGTTTTGGTCCATATAAGAGATGTTTTCTCTACTTTATGACCTTCACAGAAAACAGACGAACAAGCTTATACACAAAAACCAAACCGTAGGCTTCTTTCCTGACAGATGTACAGGTGGCTGACAGATCTCCTGAGAGTTCAATATTAAAGGGTAAAGAGACAAAGAGGAGATGCCCACTCTATCTCACAAATGACCCAAATGACCACAGAGGACTATTGTCCACTAACTGGCCAGGGAGGAAGCATTTCTATAAACGTACTGAGCCAATTGGAGTTTAAAAGATCACTGTCCCTGGCCAAGTCATTCTTTGAGGTGCTCTAAATGTCTGCACTGAATGTTTTGTGCTGGGAGAAAAAGGACAAGACCACTTTCAAATTGGAACAATTAAAGACAGCTGTAAATTGCCTCATCAATTGATTGCAGATGAGATTTTATTTATTTATTTTATTTTATTTATTTATTAGATTTATACCCCGCCTCTCTTCACCCCGAAGGGGAACTCGAGGCGGCA
>JANHGC010003272.1:25302-35999 GCA_027560395.1 Boaedon fuliginosus | reverse complement strand
CATGCTTTCAAACTGCTAGGTTGGCAGAAGCTGGGACAAGTAACAGGAGCTCACTTCATTATGCGGCACTAGGGATTCGAACCACCAAGGTAAGGTAGGGCTAGTCTATTTTAATTATGTGGTTCTTCTGCCTTTCAAATAAATGTATACAATGGGTTCAGGCATCAGAATGTTCTATATTTTTCCACAATTCCTTTCACCATCCCCACCACCACCACCTCTTTCCATAGGCAATCTGTGGAAGAAAAAAAATGAATTCTTGTACTGAGTATTTAAACGGCTGAACATGAAGTAGCTTCTCTTGGGAAGTATCCCTGCGCTTTAGCTGTTGCTGCTGCTGAAAATGAACGTGCCCTGGGCAAAATGGAAATGCCAAGGAGTTTGCATATTTGTGTTCTTTTATAAAGAAATAGTATCTGAACCAGACTTACTAATAGTCATGATAAAAAGTACTTACTCATATGAGGATGTATTGCAAGGTTTCCTATCCCTCCCTTCCCTTTAAGGTCCTACTAGAACAAATTTGAAAGCCAAATGATTCAAGCCAAGAGATAACAACAGGAGATAATTTTTCTTTTCTTTTTCTTTTGCAGTTCTGAGTGACCACTGAAGGCAAGCTGGGAGAGGTCATTTCATGTGTGAGAAGTACTTTTATACTGTATGTTCATCATAACCCCTAAGGTCCGGAATGGGGGTGAGGGTCCTGCTAATATATTAGAAAAATATATACATTTTTCTCTCAGAAAGAATAGCCGGGAGGGGGTGGGGAATCAATTCACAAAAGTTGATATAGAGATTTGTTAAACTACATGCCTTCTCACTTTCAATAGATATAGTAGGAAATATTCCACATGGCTGATGAAGGATGAAATATCTGGGAAAATATTCAGCTTTCATTTGACTGAGGCACATTTTCCTCCGTGATTATCGTGATGTTGGACAGAAATACTCTGTAAAACAAATTACTAAATTCCTTATAAGATCTCATCAAATACCAATTTCATAGTTAATTGACACAATCTAGCCAGGTTAACCTCTTTTAACCCCACTACTTTCAACAGCAGCTATTTAAACCGATGCTTAATGCTTCCTTTAAAATCAAGGGGACTTAAATAAGCTTACCTTTGATAGCAATATCTGTTTACAGTAATTTTCAGGATCTAAGAAAAAAAATAGTAAGGTATTCAGAGTTTTAGCACCCACTATTGAACAGTGTCTTGAGAATACATGTAATAGATTTACTCACTCCCCAGCTTAGATTTTGGGTTTCTTCTTTATGTGGGCTTAGTGGAGATCGGATTAAAAAAAGAACAAAAGTTTCTCCCCAGGGTTGAATATATATTCTGGAACTTTCTTTTTTTCCCCTTTTTCTCAGCAGTTCATTGGCTCTCATTGCAAGAAGGCACCTTTCAAAATATCAACAAGTTAATGGGAATCAAAACAGGGGAAGAACAGTTTCTCAATCCCACAGGCCACTTGAACTAACTGAGCAACCAACCAGTAGGAAAAGCTACCCAGAATCACTTGATAGAGATTGGTAGCATATTCATTTAATAAATAAATAATAAAAAGTGGAAGGGCCCTCCAAAGCCTTAGAAGCTTAACCACCATTGGCTGCATATGGCTGGTAGGCTTCAATCTGTCCATCCATAATCAGGAAATTGAGGTTGTGGATGTATTTGGGCAAAGGGAAGGACATGTAGAGCAGCTTGGTATACTGGAAAGAAACCAGGAAATGGAATTCTAGTCCCAACTTAGACACAAAGCCTGTTGGGTAACCTTGGGCCAGTCAGTCTCTTGCATCCTAGGATGGCAAATCACTTCTGAAATCATGCCGAGAAAACTGCAAATGAAAATAACAACAACAAAACAACAACAACAATAATAGTAATAGTAATAGTAATAATACAATGTTTAGGTGAGGCTGGGATCTTAGGATCAGCTACATACCATAGAGACAGGTTCAAACAGGAACAGTTTATTATATAGAGTAAATAGGTAATGTGTCTCTGCTGAGACTACATCTGGAGAAAGAACATGTGTAGGACCGTGCAAGCTCCTTATATAGAGGTGAGACCACATCTCCCCCAAGGTGCCCAAGGTACAGCACTACCCAGCTGCTGTCACCTAGTGGTACATTGGGGGCAGTGGAGACATACAATTCTGTGTGCCACAACAACAACAACAACGGTGATACATAAAGCTGGAATTAGTTTCACACAAAGTAATCAGCCCTGGTTAAGAATTTTCAATGCAGAAATCACATTATACACTTTTTCACCTTTCACATCAGGGACTACAGGTTTTTTCTGTGTGTAAATCTCGAGTTCCCTTCGGGTGAAGAGGGGCGGGGTATAAATTTGATAAATAAAATAAATAAATAAATTTGATAAATAAAATAAATAAATAAAATAAATGTAGTTTTTATACTGAAGACGATTCTAATCAAAAAATTTAATTACTGACATAGAAATAATATCAACTTTGGAATTTTGCCTACTTGGTTCTTAAAGATGGCTGTAAAGCACTGTAAAGCGGTATATAAGTCTAAGTGCTATTGCTATTGCTATATAATAATGTGTCTGCTTAGTCTGTGGCCCAGATACTAATCTTTAATGGACAAATTCAGGGTACCTATTTCTTTTCTTAAAAGTGTTTATCTTTAAAACAGGCTTCTAGAAAATTATTCAAATAGACAACTCCTTATAACAGAAGTCAAATAATTTTCTATTAATGTGTTGATATCTGAATTTAAGATATATATCCGGTTTATAGCTTATGCTCCTCACCATAACACTAAATCATCTTTAATAACCTTCAGATTTAATATACAGTACATGAACTATGCTAGAAAACTGTAATAAATATTTTTACTTTTCCAATCATTACTTGATTTACTATGTTGTAAAATGCTATCATATCCCAGGCAAACTGAAGGCACTCTATTTAAATCAATCTAAACCAATGTTAACGCTTGAATGCAAAACCACCAACTTGGCTTAACTTGTAAATAAGTTATAGTTAAAGCCATTAGTTTGTCTGAATCTTTATGCGTAAATCAGTATAAAAAACAGCATATTTCTGTACTCTTAATGCATTTACATATGTATTGCTTCCAACAAGGCAAAGTTACTTCACACAACAAATCTTCTATTTCAGTTCTGAGCATTTCACTGGAATATTTAATGTCATGTATAAGCTAGACATATAATACAAGCAAAGGATGTGATGTTTTAAAAACTTTCCCAAAAAATTCAGTTGAATTGATATTATGCTCAGTTCCACTTTAGATTCATAGCTCCTCCAGGATCCTTTCAGCCATGCTATTTTGTACAAGGTACTGTTGGTGAGGTTTCTTTCCATAAGTGTTCCTATGTCAATCTTTATGTTTCTTCCCTCATCCTGGTCTTTGTTATCTCCTACCGCAGGTGTCTCCAAACTTGGATGGCTGTGGAATTCTGGGAGTTGAAGTCCACCAGTCTTAAAGTTGCCAAGTTTGGAGACCTGTCCTACAGCAAGCACACAAGATACATGAAAACTAGTATCCTTCTTTTGACTTGTCTCAGAAACAAAAATAATTATTTACCACATATTCTTCAGTTGAAAATCTTTATGTTAGCTAGGTTTCACTCAATTCAGTTACCACATACAATTACAAAAACCACAACAGCTAAAAATAATTTGATGGCACATTTTCCTTGATAGTATCTCTTATCTAGCGAACAAACCTAAAGAAAAGCACAGTCAAGATATTTGTGAAGCAGCCTGCGTCTTTGGTCTTGAGGTACATGGGGACTAACCAATCCCAGCCTAAAGCTTACACTTTCATGGGAGATTAGCTGAACAGTTTCCGAACCATGAAGACATGTGGTTCTTTGAAGGTACAAACCACCTACATGTCATCTGGAGGAAACATGCAAAACCACAATTCAGGCAAAGCTTGAGTGAAAACATTCCAGTCAGCCCCTCCAATGATATTTTAATTATACATCAATGGCAAACTGGCTGTGACCCAAAGTAAACAGACTTGTATGTTGGTCTACCCATGTTTCTTTGACTGAGGGTGTTTTTGCAAATGTACATGCACAGCATTTAACCCAGAACATAACATAGAAATAAAGTAAAGACAGGAAAAGAAATAAATAAATATAGGATGATGATGTTGTATTTTGCTACAACATCTGAATGAAATGTTGCCTGCTGAGGAAAAAACGAACACCAATCACTTTCCTTAAAGTAAATTCTATTAAATTGTCTAACCGTAACAAATGTTAAGGATTGAGTGGAATGTAGTTGATGTTCCTTCCAGTTCATTCTCTGCTCCTATCACTTGGGTTATTTATGAACACATCTTAGAACTCCTCCAAATGAACACTAAGCCTATGTGGGGAAAAAATATCCTGGCTGATCATTAAAAGGTATAAAAAGAGAGCATAGGATGAATTAGAAGGGGATGATGCTAAATGAGCAAGTTCCATCTCCAACTAATGCTGCAAGGAAATGGCAATGCTGACAGAGAGTACCCAAGGAATTTGACCTAGCTGCTGGGCAACTATGGATAACATGTCCATCATGATTGGCTTCTGTATAATCACACTCATTACCATGGCACTTAAATGCCACCAAAACCAACACGGAGGAGATGAAATTTACCCTCCAGTCAAGGGAGAAATAACCGAAGATAGTAAACTCTGTTACAATACTGGAATAGAGTGATTTTAAGCTGACTCAAATATGAGCAGGGGGTACGAAGTCAATGTCATAAGAACATGGCAAAAAACCCCAGGTATAAGGACATTTGTGCATTGCTTGGGATAGAAGAACCCAGTGATAAATGCACTTCGTCCTTGAAGATTTCAGATACAGCTAGTATCTGTTACCCTGCTAGGCACAAAAATATGGGCATCTTTGGTGATGGTTCCACTCTTACAGAAACCACTACCATCAAAAAGTACACATATAAATCCTTTCCCTAATGTTTTTAAATAAGCTGTAAAGATTTGAGTCTTCTGCTTCAAATGAATCGATGTCCAGGTTTATTCTACTGTTGCCCTTGCTGTAAATTACTGTATATATTATATGGTTGTTTATAGAATTGTGTTAGATTTTACATTGTCTTATTTTAATGGAAGTGTTTGATTTGGCAGAGGCATTTCCTCAAAAGACAATGTAAAATGTTGCATATACTAAAAAAAAATAAAACTGGAATAGTTTGAAATGGTAAAAGAGAATCTCTTCTGCTACTCACATTCTACAATTAATTTTTCTGTAAGGCAAGAGCTCATGTGATATAATGAATAGAGTGTTGGATTTTGATTCTGGATATGGGGTTTCACATTACAACTCAGAAAAATGAGTCACATGGCATAATCAAGATTATAACTGAACATAAAGTATCTAAGCTTCTAGAGTTCAACAAAAGAGGAGAGAATATCAATGTGATAATATCATCTGACAACTCCATATTAAAGAGCTAGAACATTTGCTCCTTGAAGCCAGAGGAAAAGGGCAAGGATCTCAAATAAATTACAGCTAAGTTCATATGTTAGCCCAAACTTTGAATTTACAATCAGCTATTCCTTCCTGGTTCATGGCCTTCTCTTCTCTCTTTCTGTCTTAACTGTTTCTGCTTTCGTTAGCCAATAATAGTTTGTATAATGACCCTATTCATAAGCTATGTTTTGCAGAACTATTGAATGCATGATGTCAAATTCAAACCAAATCATAGATTGTTATTGCTCTGGAAATTTATTGGAACATTATGGCAAAACTCCGGATCATAAAAATCCAGAATGTGGGAAGGAGAAAGTGAAGAAGGGAGAAGTGATGTTTAATTTTTGCAGAAGATAGGAAATAATTATAAGTGTGCTTTTAAGGCTGAAATTATATAAAGAAAATTGCTTTTATCTTAAATCATGTACAAAAGCACTTTTTGTTTGAAAACAGGTTGACAGCATTTGAGAGTCTCATTTTGGCCATGAGGAAACAAGATATGTGCTGCTTCTGCTGGTCCCTCCTGGAATTGAGGAAAGTGCTAAACTTGTCTACTTTTTAGCTCTGCAAATAAGATATCTAATGGAGGGTCCTACTTTACAGAATAAGAGAGTTGGAAGGGACCCTGGAAATCTTCAACCTATTCCCCAAAGCACCTAAAGGCAAGACAAGAAGCAGTGGATGGAAACTACAGTAATCAAGGAGAGAAGCAACCTAGAACTAAGGAGAAATTTCCTGATACTTAGAACAATTAATCAGTGGAACGATTTGCCTCCAGAAGTTGTGGATGCTCCAACACTGGAACTTTTTAAGAAGAGATTGAACACCCATTTGTCTGAAATGATGTAGGGTTTCCTGCCTGAGCAGGGGGTTGGACTAGAGGACCTCCAAGGTCCCTTCCAACTCGGCTCTTCGGTTCTGTTCTGTTCTTCTAGTCCAAGTACCATTTCAGACATACTTTGCTGTTGTCTGCTTCAATAGGGTATACATTCTATTATCTGTGAAACTTACAGCAACATTTGCTGACCCCTTTATTTATTTTACTAACACAATGTAATTTTCAGACTTTAAATCTCTTTGATGATTTGTATGATTGAAATGTTGTCTATATGCAACTTGCCAAAGAAATATATCTGATTCCTAATTGGTCAAGGGGAAAAACTGTCTCACAGTATCACCATGTTACCTGGACTGCCTGACTGTTGAGGGGACTCACCCATCAGTCAGCTGGTATTTATGGTAATCTACACCCGGGTTGATTATTTGAGTGGAATTCCTTGAAAGATGTGAACTGGGAGCAATGAAAAGATTATGAGAAGGACTGTGGGGAAACTGAGAAAGTAATGACAGGAAGCCAGACGAAAACAATCAACAGATGGAAGAGGAATTCATTAGTAGCTTATCATATAAATGACAGCTCAGTCCAGGCTGCAAAGATCCTGGGGGATAAAAAAAAAGATTCAATGACTTGCTAAAGAACTCTAATGATAGCAGGCTAGAAGTTCCTGTCTGTTTAAGATTTTAAGATTCTGTATCCTTGTATCCTATTCCTATCCTTCTTGCATTAAAACATCTTATTCAAGCCTGTGGGAAATTTGCTTCCTTGATCCCCTGTGCTATGGGACTTGATACCACCAGGTTCGTTTCTGAGGCGCTTTCAGCTCCTTGCTCTGCTTCTCTGCCAACAACTATAAAAAGCATTTTGCTAGCTGATGTTTTGGGTTTAGTTTGCTAGAAAAATGCTGCCATTTAGTCTCACCAATCACCTTTTAGGATTCTTCCACTAGCCTTTCCAGATGAAAAAAAATCTATCATTAAGGAGCGTAGTCTACATTAGGATTTCTGAGGAATCTTCTGTTTCTTATTCTCCCTCTCTGTCTTGCTCTCTTTAGGTTTCTGGTTTCAAAGGCTAAAGCCAACTAGTCTGAGGGCTTTCCCCCAGGTACAGGAAGCAAGTTTTTATCACTTTGGCATCTTGGAAGGAGATAATACTTTCGAATGGATCCACAATTGAAGGGACTGAAAACACTACAATTTGGAGGGCTACCTGGAATAGGCTGGGATACGGAATCATTTGGAATTAAAAAAAATCTTGGTGACATCTTCACTTTCAGATTTAAAAACGTTGCTACAATACAAGGTTCTCCAAACTTGGCAACTTTAAGACTTGTGTACTTCAACCCCTGGCTGGCTGAGGAATTCTGGGAGTTTAAGTCTACAAGTCTTGAAGTTGCCAAGTTTGGAGACTCTTGCTTATGATAATCATTCTGGAATTCCTCCGTGATTCTTTAGCTCCCTCTGATGTCCCTTCCTACTGTATCAATCGATTTTATGGGGCAGGTTGGCACTTTAAAAATGCAATACACATAACATATGTCATGAATAAAATCCATTCCTAGCTCTACCCCCAACAACATCTCTTGGTGGCAGCACTGGGCAGTGCTGCACATCTGTAACACCTGTAGGATGAAATGTAGTTCACCCCATATACAAGGGGTATGCATGCTCTTCCCAAGCACATTCTCTCTTCTTCCTGAATACCCTACCTATACAGTCTCTTCTGAGACATCCTTCCTATTTTCCCTATTAAACCTTTTTATTCATAACCCTGTATTATGTACTGATTCCAACCTCTAATGCCGACAACCTAGTTATAATCAAAACTTTATAAACATAAAAACAAGTGGCAAATAAGACTTGAACATTAAGCACTGAAAGCGAGTCTACTCACTCTGCGGTTGCAATGTATTGCAAACCAGTTTCACCTTCTGTAGTGTTCTGACATCTATTGTTGGTTCTGTTTAACTTTGGGAGTAGAAATGGCTGACCCAAGATTCAATTATGGAGATTAGGGAACTACTTTTTTCCCCTCCCAGAAACCATTTTGTTACCGATATTTAAAAACATAGATTAAAAAGCAGAGTGATATATGGAGAACAAATAAACACCAGTCTGAGCTCCTGGAGGAAAGGCAGAATATAAGTGAATCAAATCAATAAAATTATACAATTTCTATTCTAGTATTACCAGTCTACAGCTCCTGGATTTTCTAGCCAATATGGCCATGGAGAACTCAATAGTTGCATTCTTTACAGTGCACTATCTTATAAAAGATTGCTCTATTCCACAAAGATATATCAAATACAATTTACTATTTAAGGTGCAAAAACATATAGTTCATAGTTCATATGTATATTGGAGTAGAATTATAAAATATATAATGTTGATAGGTTTTCATTCTTAGACCAATAGCAGGAAGTGACTCTAGAAGTTTATTGTTTGACTTGGGGCCAGTGATTTATGATACAATGAAGTCATTATAGAAGAAAGGAAGAGGTGGCTGAAGCCAACTAATCTTGTGCACTACATTTATAGGCCCAGTAATTATCCAAATTTTTTGAGAAGCACAATAATAACTGCTGAAAGGGAACATCTGGGAGGGGAGCAAGATGTCCCAATTAAATGATTGATGAGCCGCTCATGTGTTAGATTACTTGCTGTGTTAACGGGGTTGCAATTTCATAAATGCCACTCAAGTTAACAAATGTGCTTTGAGGGGAATGTCAGGGGAAGGGACTAAGGAGGGGATTGTGGAGAAAGAATTCTATTTCCATATGTGATTCAAATAGAGGGAGCAGGAATGAATTTGGGTCCAACTGAAGTGTAGCAACACTGCAATTAAATGTGCCATGCAAGATGGGATGGGGAGGATCTTTCAGTCCAAAATGCATGGAATGTTTCAATCCAGATGTGATGTTGTTCACTTGTTTTAATATGGTTTACTAAAGAAACCTTTTTCATTTTCTGAAAGAACAATAATAGCTTTCAGTTCTGCTCTCAACTAAATTTATTGTGGCATCTCATGCAACTTTTTTTTGCTGAGACTACTCTTTCCTACCTTCCCCCCCCCCCCCAAAAAAAAGTTATTCTGAGTGCAATGAACAACTTTGGAACAAATAACAGTGAGCAAGGAGATGACCTTCCTAAGAACATTCCTGCCAAATGCTAATCCAGATTGGGATGCTATTTTGCGTTGGGAATCTGTGTCTGCTATTTTTTTTTTACAAAAATAAAAAATTGACAGATTAAACAGCCCTATTTAAACAAGTGGCTTGTCACAGACCGTATTTGGGGCTTTAAGCTTAAGAAGGAAATAAATTAGGAAGAATTAAAACCTATTTCTTTCTCACAGTTGAAGCTCTTACCTGATCACATCTACTCCAGTTGCAGACAAGTAATACTGGGTATCAGAATGGTGATGGTTGGTGTCATTGTTCTAACTCTAACAGGAAATGAGAAAAGGCACATGTGTTTGTTTTATTCTACATTTTGAGATTAATCATCATTTAATCAATGGTCTATGTAATGATGACAACAGAGAAGGTAAGTAATGAAATACTATGGTTCTAAATTAAGGCAATAAATTTCAGAGAACTCTTCCTGTATGGACCTCCCTACTAAACTATATGGAGACTTGCCACATAATTCATTCATTCATTCATTCATTTTAATTGTATGCCATCGGTTCCTATAGAACAGTGATAGCGAACCTATGGCCATCTCTCTGGGCATGCAGAGCCATCACCTGTTTCTCTTCTGGGTTCTGGAGCGCGCATGCGAACGGGCCACCTGCACTTTCAGTTTCATTTTCCTCACAGAGCTGCCGGCAAGAACACGCGGTCTGGATCTTTCCTCCCTCCCCCCAGGCAAGCAGCAGGAGAGCAGTCATGCAGCCAGGAAAGGCTCCGGCTGGAGAGGGGCATTTTCCCCTCTTTTTGGACCGACGGTGAGGTGGCCACCGCCACACCCCCTCACCCCAGGCAGGCTGGGGTGGTGCCCTAACTGGTGCATGTGCACAGGACAGCTAGCCTTGTATGTATTTGTGAAAACCTGAAGCTGTGCGTGTGCACCAAAAATCATGGGTTCTTTCAGTTTCCGGCATGCGAGTGTGCATGCAGGCTCACTTGCTCCCAGTTTTGGCACTCAGTGCCAAAATGGTTCGCCAACACTGGCCTGGAAGACGCCATTGAAGCTGATCTCTTCTTTTTAGGCATGCTTGTAGAAGACTCTGGAATTCTTTTTTAACTAGGTAGAAGCCAATTTGGTTTAGTGGTTAAGATACCAAGCAAGGGGGAAAAAAAGGAGACTCTGCGTTCTAGTCTGGGTTTAGGCATGAAAGCCGGCTGGGTGATTTTAAGCCAGTC
>JANHGC010003271.1:123512-134478 GCA_027560395.1 Boaedon fuliginosus | reverse complement strand
GATAAGCAGTATATAAAATCTGAGTGCTATTTCTATCCATGTTGTAAGCCGCCCAGAGTCCTTCGGGAGTCCTTCGGCATAAAAAAATGTAATAAATAAATAAATAAGAACCATTAAAATTAGTTATAGATTTGTCATGAACATCATCTAAAATTATTCCTTTGGTGAAAAGGATAGTATTTGTGACAACACTGTAGTGTTATATGTGTAGTTCTGACCAATATTTATCATTCAGTTTTGACTAGCTCTCAGTATTCCTTTGAAGAATTCCACTGGAGACACAAATATCAAATTGTACATCTGACTAAGAGAACAAGTAAGAGAGGCACCCTACAGATTCTTATCTGTCTTTAATAATCCACATATGTTCCTGCCATCTCTTCAGAGTGTGCCTCCCTATTTCTACTTCTCAGTCCATAAATTGCCTCTAGTTCAGAAATTAGATCAAGCATCTCTAATGATTTAATGATAACTGAAATCTCCCCTGGATAAAAGGGAACCAAATTAATCATTGTTTATGAATTTTTTTAAAAAAATGTTTTTCTGCAAATTTTCTTTCTTGCCATTTTCTTGTTGCCAGGAAAAGAAAAATCCATCATTTGGCATTTCCAAGTGTGAAAAGTCTGACTGAGAATACACAGCATTCTATGGATGCTTGTTGAAAAGCATTGTCTTTTTATAGAGGATACTTTTTATAGATAATACTTAATGCCCAAATTTCGAGGATAGATATGATATCATCCATCTGTTCTTTTGTGCTGTTTTACTTAATATTATGGGCCTCCTACTTAAACACATTCTAGGCTAACTTCAGGAGTTTCGAAACAGCAGTTTTTATTTACTTCAGCTTCCAGATGTCCTTTGTAGTTTGATGACTTTATCAAGCAAGGTCACTAACATCTATCATTTCCACAACCCTCAGGCTGGGCTAAGCTGTTCCACCGCTGTGTGTTACCACAACATGGAAATCAGTGCAAAGTGTATTTGTAAAAAACAAAGCAAAGCAAAACAGAATTAGCATTCCTGGTTCAAAGGAATGTTCAGTCACAAACTAGGCTAAAGTATTAACAATAGAAACACAGAAAGCTTGCTTATACCAAATCACTCCATTGGTTTGTATATTGCCTCCCTCCCTAGAACAGGTAAGAAGGTGGAACCTGAAAGAGACAATAGAAGATAAGTATAAATTTCCTCATTATAAATTTCCAAATACCATTGTGTTGAAATCTACATACATGTACCAGCAATTTTCTTCTCCTCTACCACACAGTTTTCGGGTAATCACAAAATTTACCTGGGATTGTTTCATATCAAACGATATGAATCCCATTTTCACAATATATTTAAAAGCTTTCATCTGGCTTCACCTACGTATGTAAGCATATTCATTTGTATGCAATTTAGAATTTAATAGCATAGGCTAAAATTGGAATGTTGCAAGATCACTCCATAGCATGATCTCCAGTGGACTGGCAAATGGGGAGGAAACCCTGCTATATAGAGAGTTCTAAGATCTGTGTAAGTGAGAGAGCAATTGATGAATGGACTAATCAATTGATTTGAGAGAATTGAATTTGAGCACTGAAATATGCTGTGTGTGTGTGTGTGTGTGTGTGTGTGTGTGTGTGTGTGTGTTGTTTTTGAAATGAATATCTTGTTTTCCACTCTTGTTTTATTTTAAAGATATTTGATTTTCTAACTTATTCATGATATTGCTTTCTGTTGGGATTTTTTTTGTTTCCCGTAAAATAAATTTAATGACTTAACATGTTAAGCCTTTGCAATTTCAACATGATGTACAAATCTAGCCAATAAGCCTAGATTTTATCAAGGAAATAACTTTTCATCTGTGTCGTATATTTATGGGTTTTACTTTTCCCAGACTTAGCCAATGTATTAAAATTGAAGAGCCATTCACTACCATTTCTATTCAGCACTGCTCATTATATATATTTACATTATAATCCAAGGTAGTAATGGCTAAAACCTGCAGCTCCATATACAAAGTTTTCTGTTCCTCTAAACTTTTCAAATGGATGTTAAATATAAACAACAGATCTGTTAAGTGGTAGCAGCAGTCTTAGTTATGGGGCATAACATCTGTCCTCTGAAGCCTCATGTACAATATTTGAATGTGAAGTGTCACAACTGATTTGTTTAAACTAAAAAAATCACATTTACACATGTAGAATCCAAGATTAATAGCATTTCAGCAGTAAATAAAAGCAGATGCAAATAAATTTGATATAGTATTGCATATGGCCACAAAAATAAAAATATAACTCAGACAAAAAAACCGCAAAAGATATTTCATAGGTCCAAGAAGCTACTGTAATTCTAATCAGAAAAGCTATAGGAAAAGGAATGGGACCAAATGGGTGTTCGGAAGGAGGACAGATAGGGCTTTTGGTAAAGGTTAGTATCCTGTAAGATAGCTTTGGGTCTCTAGGGGTCACGTTTGAAGACTGTCATTCTTCTATATGGTTCCAGGCACTAAAGATCCTTAGCTCTTTTACCATAAACTTTAAAGAGTCAAACTCGGCTCCCTTTTCAGCATTGGTTTTCTCCTGGTTTTCCTTCATAGGTACAGCGATCTGTATGTTTGCATGTATTTCTGTGTTTACTAGAATTTTGTGTCTATTTATTTGGGGGTAATTCCATTCATAATTGGGGGATTTACTTCTAAGAAAAGATACACAGCATTTTGGGGCAGGTGTATACTCTTATGAACACTTACGTGATTGTGAGTCTCATTGAAATCAAACTCCAACCTCTAAGTCTTTAGGAATGCAGGCATTTGGTTTTGTTCCAGCAAATAAGCTGTAGAGCTGTCAAGCAAAGCACAAATATTCAATATTATTTCCAACATAACACATTTTAATCTAAAAAGAAAAATAATGGAAGTAATGTATTCCTAATAAAATACTCTATAATAAGAGACATTTGTGCAGTAAATGTCTGCTTAGAAGCATCCTTGGGTAAAGCAAGGATCTCAAGTTACCTAAAATGCTTTTAGAACACCATTTTGAATAGTAGTTGTGCTTCTTTTTAAATATAAAAACTAGCAATTAACTTGATATAATTATACAATTAATCAGAAAATATGGGACATTTCTATAACTAAAAAGTTGAAAAAGCTGTTTGTGATATAAAGATATTACAGGATGATTTATTTTATTTATTGATAATACAGTAGCACAGATTTACAGTTCTTGCCCCATAGTTTAAACATCACTAGGAAGATATAGGTTAGCATTGGCCATCAGGATTAGATTACTTTAAATAATGTAATAGTCATTCTTTCTTCTTAAAACAACTAAGTATCATTAATACCATTGATTTTCACCAATGTACAATTCCCAAACCAGGCCAGTTGAATTGGCTTTTGACTAACATACATGACCAACTTATTGTGTCAACCTGTCCTAGGATGACAGAACAAATAACGTGTTGCAGAGACTTGATTACATTTTAATGCAAATGTGGCCTTCACAAGGACAGTTGTGATCTTAGGCAATTTTGTAAACATTATCATAGAAACATTTTATCTTAGGTTCACAGCATTGTAAAATATCCTTTAATTTCTTTAATTCTTTTCCTTTCCTCTTACAGCTTTGTCCTTTCCCTACATTTGCTGTCTTCCCATTTTCTTCTTCCTCCCTTATTCTCGAATCTCTATTCTTCTCTGTTGCAGCAAAACGATATCTATCAAAGTAATTGATGATGAGGAGTATGAGAAAAACAAGACCTTCTACGTTGAAATTGGGGAGCCACGTCTGGTGGAGATGAGTGAAAAGAAAGGTGGGGGATCGGCTATACGGGCCTGAGCCCTACCTGTATGCACCTGTTTAGATCACTCATGGATGCCTGCCACATCCCAATTCATAGATTGTCAAAACACACATTCCCATTATCTATGTAAAAGAGCAGAGAGCTGAGTCACTGACCAGACGTGTCATTGCTAGGGTATCCTAAATTCCATTTGCTGTCAAATTTAGGCATAGTTTTAGCCAGAGAGGAATCTAATTAAACTGTCATACTCTCTGACATACAAGTCTATCGTTATCTAATCTATCTTTTACATTGCTTCAAGTACAATTTGAACAAAAACTGTTTGCTTTTGATTCAGTGCCATATAGTGGAAAGAAAACTAAAGAAAAAAGAGGCTCAGATTCAAATCACTCTTCTACAGAGTGACCTTTGGCAAGCAAGGTTAGATCCTTCTTTTTGTCTTCATTCAAGTGAGGCCAAATATAGGTTGACTATGGGAGAGATAGGCATGCTTTCAGGTGCTGTGATGCATTCAAATATACCACAGACAAAGTCTGCCTCTCAGTTTGATGCACAAAATGACCCCATGTATTCATTCATCATAAAATGCCTGCCTGAAAAATAGTGTGTCTCATGTGAAGTTACTTCATAAGATAATTGTAATAAAATATGTTCATTAGCTATTGAGATACAGTGAATAGAACTGAAGCAAATGTATAGTCAAAAGCAAATCCATTGTCTTTCAAAGCAATTTAACAATGCCACACTTGCTTTTCATGCCCATAACAATACAGTTCCAGTATTAAATTCTTTAGGATGTACTTAACTATATTTGATCACCAAGGAAGTTTCCAGAACAGAAGCTTTCTGCTCTCTTACATACATAAAAATAAGGATGTGTGGGTCAGAGTTCCCCCCATTATCATCACCATCAACCACCATCTCAGCTGGGTCAAACTTAAAGCATGTGTGTGCGTGTGTGTAACACCAACCATTTGTTTTGCCTTTGTCTTGTGTTCCCACAGGAAATACATTACCCTTAGAATACTTGACCGTGAGGAATATGAGAAAGAGTGCAGTTTCTTCCTTGTGCTTGAGGAACCAATATGGATACGAAGAAGAATGAAAGGTGTGAGAGTAAACCCAGGCACCTTACAAGAAACTGGGACCATTCCCTGTGTGTGTCTCCCTCCTCTCACAACTTTCTTACTCAGCTTCCACTTAATGTGTCATGACCTCTGTCAAGCTTAGCAGTTTTAATTTTGCATCTATCTCTTTCTCTTTTTTAAAAAAATAGTTCTTGATGATTATTATGATCTACTTAAATGTACCATGTAAATTATTTATATAATACATCCTGTGATATGGATGCAATAAAATCCAAATATTATGACCACTGCAATTTTGTTTCTCAAAGGTCAGATTCTTTAGCATCCTTTTAATTATTCCCTCAACTTATATCTCATTTGCAAACAATAGACTAAAATATCCATGCATAATAAAATAGTTATATCATATGCTATATTCAGTAGACTTGTACCTTTATTTCAGGTTTGTGCACACCTATACATCTATAGGTCTGTTCCAGTCCCCTGTCAAGGATATTTCTTAATTAAATTTTAGGGCTTTTTTTCCTAAAATATAAATCTCTCCCTATATTCTGGAAATAGAGAGAATTCAATCCAATTAAAAATAACACAAACAAATAAATTGCACAACAATTTAATATTATTAAGGTGATTTTATTTATTTATCTGAAGCACTATCAGTCTACATTTCAATTAGAGTCTCCCTGAGGACTTTACAGATCAATCAAACCAGCTGGTTTCATATTGAATATGTTTGAGTGATTCCAAGGCTCTCCCCCCTCTCCCCCAATTTTCTCCTTGTCCTTGAGGTAAATGAATTCTTACTCAATTTTTTGTTGCAGCTCAGTGTTAACAGATGAAATATAGCCACCTCGAGTTCCCCAAATTGGGTGAAGAGAGGCGGTATATAAATCAAATAAATAAATAAAAATAAATAAATAAATAGAACCCAGTTCAAAACAAATTTTGATACGGAGCTTAAATATATTGTGTAGTTTAACAGAAGTTGCATGATGGTCCTCTCAGAACAGGCCATGGTGGAAAGGAGAGTAATGAATGATGTACCAACAATTTAACTTTAAATATTTTCTTTCCCCATTGTCTATTCCTTGAGAACTGCAACTCGTTGTACATTTGTTGCAGATATCCTGTAAACACTTCACATTTAATATGAGTATATAAGGCAGATGTATAAATTTATTTTCAGTCTTTGTCTACTTAGCTAAGGACAACTCAACTGAGTTGCCTGCTACCTTAACTTGTGGGTAGATAAAAATAGTGAAATAGGTATGTCCCTTCTAACTATAGTATTACAAGGAAGGCTATGTCACAAGTATGCCCCAGTGTATATATTGATGTCCAACATAGTTTTCTCATCTAGTGAAGTTCATTCAAAGAAACCCATGTAACTGTAACCGGATCCCTTCACATAAGTTTTTTTAATAAAAATATTCTGCAGCATAACAAGCTCTAGAGGTAAATACTATGAGCAAAATGCAGATTTAAAAAATGTTGAGACTGGTTCCTGAACAAACATTTAATGGTAAGAACAAAAAAATGTGCTCACTACTCCCAAAATATCCCTTGCATATTTTTCAAGAAATCAATTTCTTCTTTTAAAAATCATACTTTAAATGAATAAAAGCAGAAGTTATCTTGCTTTGGCTAAAGAAAATAGCTATCTATATGTAGTATTCATAATATATCCTAAAGAGTTGGGTTTGCAGTTTCCAGATTAAATGGAAGCATTGATGCTGAAAATTCAATATGCTCTCTGTACAAAATGCATCTTAAATTATGGAATAGATCTCCCTAGAATAGTTTGAAAAAAACTGCCAGGAGAGCTGCAAGCTCTCTTGAGCAGGAGTCCACTCTGTCTTATTCACAAGGCAACATGATATTTGAAAGACTTGAAAACTAGAAGACTTAATCCAGCCTTGTTTTTGAAAAACGTCTTTCCCTGTTACATTCCAGAATCACAGAGTCACACTTGAATAAGAAAATAGGTATGTTTTATAAAATGAGGATGTTCACAAAAACATTTTTATGTTATTTGTCCCAGCTTCTGCCAACCTAGCAGTTCGAAAGCATGTAAAAATGCAAGTAGAAATATAGGGACCACCTTTGGTTGGAAGGTAACAGCGTTCTGTGCGCCTTTGGCATTTAGTCATGCCGGCCACATGACCACGGAGATGTCTTTGGACAGCGCTGGCTCTTCGGCTTTGAAACAGAGATGAGCACTGCCCCCTAGAGTCAAGAACCAACTTGCACGTATGTGGGAGGGGAACCTTTACCTTTACCTATAGAAGTACACCACATGTTCATACACAAGTGACTATATTTGAAAAACTGGAATGATTATAAGTGCTTAGAGTCAATAGTGCAATTTAGTTTGAAATATTTGCTTGTTATCCAGGGATGCTTTCAAGCATATTAGAGAATATATTTTCAACCTTTTTCTCTAACCAAAGCACAAGGCAAGAGCAAGCATTATCAATCCAAATACTTATGTTACTTTACATTCTCATTACATTCCTAGTGCAACCCTCCAACTGTAGCTGTGTCCTTAGGCAGAAGCTTCTACCTTCTGTACTAAACCTAGCAGATCTAGGCTTCAAAAATCCAGACCATTAAATGGCAGCAAATCACTATAAAGAAGCCTACCTAGTTCTAGTTAATCTGGATTTTTCAACCCACATATAGTATCCCTATTCATTACAACCAAAGTCTTCCCCTTGTTAATGCAAGATACACCATTGTGCCAAGAAAGGATAAAGGCAGATATAGAGCATTGTAATTCCAGGCATAGGAATGACTTGATTGAGCTTTTTTTAAAAAAGGAAAAAAGGAACAAATGCTCACATATATCCACAGTGACATATTATTTCCTCAATCTCTGGCAGAGCTGTCAATGAAGCAAAATTAAGATCTTCACATATATCCAAGAATATGATCTAAAAGTTGGGAACCTTGATTGAATTAAAGATTTATGTTACACAAAACGTAACAATGCACTTAATATTTTCCCACAATTTCACAGCCTGTTCCCATGAAACGTGTCTTTTCCATTATTTCTCATGCTATTTTTCTTTCTAGTAATGGTATCCTGCAGCTTTGCAGATCTGCGCTTTCTGGCCTCCTGGATCTGAGGCTATTCTGTGGATGCCTTCTTTACTTTCATTGCTCATTTTTTTTCTTCTGTATTTGTCCTTCTGTGTCTTCTCCACAGCCCTGTTGTTGAATGAGCTTGGTAAGCACTGCATTTCTTGCATTTCTTTTCCATATGGGGGAGTCAATATATGCATTTTATGTAAATTATTTTTTCAATTTATTTCATGCTTTATTTTTCTCAAAAGATTCAAGGAAGCTGTCCCCTTAAAGATTATTACAAACAATTTATGTCTGTCACTGAATGTCAGTTTGTGCTTAAATTCATTCTCCACATATACTGGCTTGAAAATGATCCTTCAGATTCAGTGTGCCTTTGACCAAAATCAAGGTAGGAAAAAACTAACAAAAAAATAGAAGATTCTACATGATATCTGACCATAAGTTCTTACCCCAAAGCTTGTTACCATAGCATAAATTAATCAGGTCAAGATTCACATTGTATTCAGTCTTTCTTTTGGTATGTTAATGAATAGCAAATATCTCTTTATTTGTCTTATGGTTTGCAGCATGACATAATAGGTTCTTTTTTTAGCATTCCCTTTAAAATTGCTTTCACCAGCTTAGTGTCAATATTTTGGACTACAACCTCCATGATTTTTAACTAGATAACCTTGTTTATCCATGACTATGTTGCAATCCTTGATGGCACTAGAGGGCCACTTTAAACAATAACAATTTCCATATGTTTTTTCAAGGAAAAGTCATTTCTGCATGTCTTTGGGACCTGCTATAGAAAGAATATTACTTTTTTATGATCAGATTGTTATTTGTTTTGGTAAATGAAAGTGAGAAATTCTGATCTCTTTGGGATATTTGCAACTGAACCTCAAGTATTTTCACATTCTAAATTCCACTTTTCAGAAACAATTTGGTCTTTCTTAAACAACCTCATAAAGGACACACATTTATCACGAAGTGTAATGTATTCCTATATTCAGCCAAAATAAATGAAACAAAAACAGCTGTCATCCATCCCTGTGACATTCATATAGGATAGATTTCCATACAATTCTACCTTTCTTCATAAATAAACTTTAAACATATTGTGACAAAGGATAAACCAGGTTTTATTTGGAAACCTAGTCTCATTCAATATGTACAACATTCTTATACCAGCCTTCTCCAAGCTGCCAGCCTTCAGTTATATATAAAACCAATAGCCATAAACCTGTTTTGCCTGGCAATTACAGGAGCTAAGTCCAACACAAATGGACATTTGAGAAAGGCAATCTTATCACCCTAAGTTAGTCAGGATATTTTTCTAAGTTTATCTATCACGGGCCTGTTCTTTTACTGTATTGGAGTCAGATCACGTATTCATTCTCTTGAGAGAGAACAGCAAAAGTAGGCCTCAGACATGCATACCCATCCCAGAAGGAGCTGCTTCATACAGTTGAATGGACATTATGACAACTGAATATGAAGGAATCAAGAAAGTTTGGTATAATGCTTTAGGAAAAATGGAATATGTAACAGATGGTATATTATTAAATGTTAACATCAGATCATATGGAGGCTTTTAGACATATTCTATATTTTATCCCCACTGTATGAGTTCTTTTTTATCTTTGTTTCAAATTTGATTATTATAGTCATGACACATTTGAAGAAAAACAAGTTAGAGAAGATTATACTCTTAATTTCTAATCTTGCCTTTAATTATATGTTTCAACCAATTATTGACAACGTATGATTTCCTATTTTTCATTTGATGTTCATATTTGAGAAATTTAGATAAACTTTTAGTTGACAAGCCATACAAGTAAACATACACTCTGATCATATTCCTATTAGGAAATATGTAATTCATATTAAGAGCAAAGCTTCAGTTATGTAAGTAATGCACGATGCAATAACATATTAATTTCCTTTCTTTTTCTCTCTGTTTTGGCATTCCTTTAGGTGGCTTCACAATTACAGGTATGGATTTTCAATTATCTTTCTGCTCAAACATACAATTCCAGTTTAATATAGCTGATCTTTTTTTTTCTATTATACCTAGCTATCAATTATTTGCTAGCAATGCATAGTGCTCCTCAAAACTAGTGTTGTGTGATAGTCAAAATGTTGGACTTCAACCAGAGACTTAAATTTAAGCCTACTTTTCAGCTATCAACGCTCAATGAGTGATTTTGAGTTAGTCACTCTTAGCTACCTCACAAAATTGTTGATGGGGCGGAGGAGAAGAATTGAGGGAATACCATGAACAGTTAGTTCTCACTTATTGATTGTCTCATGCAGCAGCCATTTGAAGTTATGACGGTGCTTAAAAAAACGTTGTGACCTATTCTCGTATTTGTAACCATTGCAGCAGACTACAATCATATGATCACCATTCACATGCTTCACAACTAGTGTGCACTTTTGCTTGTAACAAGTGGAGTTAAAATAGAAGGTGGAAGTAAAATCATAATTTGCAGTCACATGATTTTTCACTTAGCAACCATGTTGCTTCTCATAGCAACTGAAAGGAAAGTAAGGTTGTGAGCCCCATTGTTGTCAAGTTATTTTTCAGCTCAGCATCAAAGTTGCTGATCTCATTTGTGGTCACTAAGCAAAGACTACCTATATTTCACCTTGTACTCTTTGTGGAATAATGAGATATACATCAAACAAATATAAAATATAAAAAGTGGCTAGCAATCAAAGTTGAGAGACGTCTGTTCCCCCATTGCCTTATCTGTAGGCTTTGGATGGACTTCTGGTTGGGCACTGTTTATAAAACACAGAATAGAATAGCATAGCATAGCACAGCACAGCACAGCACAGCATAGCATAGCATAGCACAGCATAGAATAGCATAGTATAGCATAGCATAGCATAGCACAGCATAGAATAGCATATTTCTATTTCTATTTCTTCTTCGATTTATATCCCGCCTCTCTTCACCCATTCAGGGAACTCGAGGCGGCAAACAATACAATAAAACATCAAGC
>JANHGC010003271.1:105792-120629 GCA_027560395.1 Boaedon fuliginosus | reverse complement strand
AGAATACCACGAAGATTTTGAAGGCGATCCTGTGCAGCGTGCTTTTGACAGCCGATCGGGAAGCGCGTCCACAAAGCAGATAACAAGCGAACCGGTAGGAACCCATCCCTGATGATGTCTTTTAAAATACTTCCAATCTGTTGACCACAAGGCCCCAAATATTACCACCAGCAAAATGTGGAGACTGAAGCTGCTAAGGTACCTTCAAAGTGCTTGGGACCAAATTATCTTCAGCTGTATTTTTCATTACATTTTATTTTTTAGAAAATCTATGCAAAGTTAAAACATTTAGTCATCCAGATTTCTTTTGCCAATGTTTTAAGTAAATAAAATAAAAATCCCACTATTCTGTTGCAACATCTACTCATCACAGCTGTGGGAGAATTTAAATGCAAGGCACAGAAATAAACCATTTGAGACTTTCTATGTTCCAGTAGACAGAAAACACATACATACCCAAATTGAGTGACCTCTAGCCTGACATTGGGCCAATCATTCTCTATCAGCCCAACCCACTTCACAGGGTTGTTGTTGTGAGGGGAAAAGAGGAGGTAGGAGTATTAGGTATGTTCACCACCTTGAGTTATTTATAAATTTATAAATTTATTTATTTAAATAAATAAATAAAATTATTTATAAAAATAAATAAAGGCAGGAAATAAATAAATAAATCGCTTGCTTTTCCTAGCAGTTATTGTGCAGATGAAGCAGAGAAAAGTAAACTGGATCTACCTTTAAAAAGAATGGGATAAAAATATGAATAGATACTTAAATAGCAATATCAGCTGCCCAGCTAGTGCCTGGAATAAATTGTCATTCATCTTATATCTTATAATGCCATTGACAAAACACTTAATTCTAATTGGAGTAAATGATAAATTGCTGTTGAGTTCTATAAGGAATCATTTGCATGGATGCTCAGAGATTCCATACTCAGCTAGGCTGAGCTCTGAATTAATCATAAGTTTTCTGTAAAAATGTTGCTGATGCAACTAATTGTGATGCAGAAAAAATATGCAAATATAGCAAGAAAAAAATCATCAAATATCTGCTTTGTCTTTGAAAATCTTTCTCTTGAGACCAAAAGGGGAAAAAGTTTGCAATATCCAGTAACAGTCGTTATTTGTCCAATAGTGTATCATTTGTACAATTATTGATATGAAACACTTACCGGTAAACATTGTTATGAAAAATATTTTTACCAAATGATAATTGAAAACAAATTATATGGGCAGAGAAGACTGTCAAAAATATTAAGGCACACATATGTTGGTTAGGAAATATCAAATCTAATATAGGTTGAACACCTATTCTCTCAAACTGTGCTGTAACTCGAGTTCCCCTTGACCGGGGAAGAGAGGCGGGGTATAAATTAAATTAAATTAAATTAAATTAAACTCTTTAAACCAATTTGACTTCTTTTTGAGCTTCTGCAAAGTGGATTTTTTTCTATTGATCCTTATCAATAAAATTTAGCTTATCATTGAAGGAGCCTTACTTTCCCATCATTGTACTTCTACTGTGTTGGGCAGTAAAGACACTTTTTAACAAATTTTATGGGCATTTTTCATTTTTACAAGGACTGCTAAAACACTTAACAGATAGCAAGGCTTCTTGACATGTCATATCAAGCCCTAAAAGATTTTGGCTTAGCAATATAGGCAATCAACCATGAGTGGGCATAGTGAAGGAGCTCTGTGTGAAAACAGGAATCAGGTTTTATCCAGCTGAAGAACAAAGTGTTTAATAAAGTAAAATCAAATCAAGATTGTTTTCTGATAGAAAGAATATGTCAGAATGGATCCCATTCTTTGTTTCAGAAAATGTAAGAAAGCAAAAAATGTATAACTTGCAGTTTTCTGTATGGCAAACGATTCCAATTCCCATTATCCTGAGTGGCCATGTTGGTTGTCTCAGATGGAAGTTTGAGTTCCATAGCATGAGTTATTTCACAGATTTTCCAGAAGGTCTGTAGTAAGCATTTGTACTTGTCATAACCTGGAGTGAAATAGAAATTACAGTTCACTAACTTGTAGATTTCTCACTTTTAACAGACTCTAACTCCACAAAGCATTAAAACCACTATTAAAACCCAGTTCAGCCCATTGACATTAATTATTTTTGCCATTTTGTCAGGAAAGCCTGTCTTCAGGAAAGTTCATGCTAGAGACCATCCCCTTCCTTCTACTGTAATCAACATTCAAGGTATTCTGGTGTGCTAGGGACCCAGTCCGTTAGATAATGAGATCGTGCATTGGTGTGGGATACAGGGAAGGTGTAGTTAAAGTGGAAAAGGAAAGGTGGGGTTTGATTTATTTTATTATGTCTTTGACAAAAAAATTACTCAACCTTCTCAGAGGACAAAATAAAGTATCTTTCTTTCAGATTTCCTTTTCTCATTGTTCTATCCTAGGTGATTTTCCAACATGGATACAAGAGTTGAAACATGAAATATCTTTTTCTTATAGTAATTATCAGGCCTTGGACCAGCCTTGTCCAAAGGATTTTGCTGCCTTTGTCAGTCTGCTTCATCCTTTGCTTACCCATAGATCCTATTGCTTGAAGCTATTTAGCTAAATGAACAGATGTCCATCATTCAAATCTTCCATAACAATAAGAGAACGATAGAGTCAGGGATTCTCCTTCCATACCATCCTTCTCATGTATTAGAGTTTCTTACCCAGTTTTAAACTTATTCTTTATCTATGTTTAAAATTCAATTTTGTCATGGGGAAGGGATGCTTCAGTAATTCAGTAACTTATTGTAGTTGATGATAGAAAAAGATAGATAAAATCTTTTGATGGATCTATGCTGGATCCCTCTGCCAAGTTTTGTCCTGTGCAAAACAATCAGTTCTGACCATTCAGTCTTATGGACCCTCTCCCTTATTGTCTCTCACTAGAATATCTGGTGCACTCACTTTGAACAAAACAAAAATCAGATTGTTTCCACCCACCTATCCTCCCCTCCACTGGAATTGTCTTGGATACATTCAAATTAACAAATTACTTCTCATTGTTTTTAAGCACCAATCTAGTAGTATTAGTACCTTCCAAATTCACTTTTATCACAAAGCAAAAGGGGAATGAGGAGGAGAGGAAAATAAAATTCAAGGGTTTGGTTTTAAGCAAAGAATTAAATTCCTTCCCAGCAAAAGGGACTGTACATTCAAAGATATGAATAGGGTTGCCAGATGTCCCTTTCTAAGAGTTGAAAGGAAGGGGCTCCTTAATTAGACTTCTTTATATCAAATCATCCTAAAGCTAGATATATAAGACAAGCTCCTTAGAGCCCTAAAGTAGCATTATTACCCAGCCAAAGAAGTAATTAAAATTCCTTCCTCTTTATACTTAGATATGCCAATAAGAGACTTTACTAAAATACAGGAGCCCCAAACGTGTGTTATTAAACTATAATATTTCATATAGTAAATAGGTGATTTAACAGTGCAATTAATCAAATAGAGAAAACAGATTGCCAGTTACCAAGCTTTTACTGATTAAAAGTGCCGCAAATTTCAATTTAACTTTGTATTAAGTCAATCAGATGCTGATATTCAACTTGACAAATATATAAGCAACTTAATTCCACAGATTACAGTACAAAGCAAATGTACTGTATTCATTCTTCTTTGTTTATTCCATCCCTATGGATTCCCATTTTCCCAAAATAATCTTGACCAAAGGTCACTTTAAGTTCTTATCTATTCTTATTTATATCTGCTCATCTCTGGCAAAGTCCATGACTGCTACTGGTTGTATGATCTGTATGGATATTGGATGGTCTGTCTCATATAACATAATTCTCCCCATATGTGTTTTTGATCTGTTAAGTTGTTAAGTCAGATGAGCTTTTTAAGAGACAGCCAGATATATTGTGTGCTTTCAACTTGTCAGTAAGACAGAATAGAGATTTGAAAGGGAGGAACATTGAGTAATATTTATGAAGTTTAATTGTGCTACTTCCAATTATTAGCTCTGCTCAGACATTAAACTTCAGCTATTATTCAAGGGACTTCCAGTTGGCTAAAGAATGGAGCCATTCATATAATCTTGCTTCTTCCTTTGTGTGTCTCTTTAAAGAACCCCAGGGAACTAGTGACCCCAAATAGTATCTTAATATACCATTGATTTTTGTCAGAAAAACCACCAAAAATTATCAATAAACAAAGTTTGCTGCCATTATAAAGTGAAAAATATGGGAAAACTACACTGTAAAACTAAAATAAGTTTGTTTTTTAAATCAATATTAATTTTATTGATTGTTATTTATTGATTGATATTATTTTATTATATTTTAAGTCACCCAGAATTGCTTTAACAATAAAATGGATTGCATAAAAAAATAAGAATAAATAAAAATAAAGAATAAATGATGGAGACCATGGAAAATCCTGGTCCTGCTCTGTAACGTCACGTCATCTACTATATTCTTCATCCCAGCCCTTTCCCAAATAATTAAATATTTAGACATGGCTTTTAGCTACCCAAAATCTCCTTTTCCAAGTGCTTCCCTAGAAACTACAACTAGCTTGTTTTCCAGTTTAAATACAGACAAGGTTTGTTTCACCCTCTCAGGCTGCCTGGGAGTTGGGGGCAGGTGTTGGTTAGAATAACAATGAGCCCACTCACCTTTCACTTAGATTTTATTGGGCTCTCACTGAAACATAATCCCTGAATATAGGGAACTTGCAGTCTTTTTATCAAGTGTGAAGGCATTACCTTGGGGCCATGAACACTGACCGTTTTACCCACAGAATTTTTTAAGATTGAAACAGATCCTAGGAGGTCAGCCAAACTTCAATAGAAAATGTAGATGTATACTTGTGGTTTTAGTTACAAAAATATGAAACATCTCTACATGGTAGCAGTGTAAGGGGGAGAAGTGGAGCCAGTTCAGCCAGAATTCATCTTCATGAAGCCCTTCCTTTCCAGTCCTTTTGTTCCAGCCAATGTATGTTATGATATCAGAGCCCACTTGATGATAAAAATAATATGAAGAGGCATGGATTACATTCAGAGAGAGAAAAGCCATGGGAAGAAAAGAAAGATGTGAGACTTCCCATTCTGGCACAGCAACTTACTCATTAGATTTTACTTTACACACCTAAAGTAATAGTTTGAGATACAACTGAGAAAGGTTCAGATTATCATGAGCACAATATATGATGTGTCTAGCCTCACCAGGAATATTAAACTCAAATGTGATGTGTTGTGTTGAGTCTAATGTCCTCTGAGCCTTTCTTCACATAATCAAGGAAAGATGTAATATAGATTGTCCTTTTTATATACAAATCTAAACACGTGTTCTTTTGGGAAGAGACAGGGTTCCTTACCATATTTAGGTAGACCTCTTGATGACCAGTAGAGGGCAATGAAGAGATGCCCAAAACTCTTAACTCCTTTCTGCCTTCCCGTGGTTATAAAACCTAAATTGTTATTAAGAGCTGTTAATCCAAGTATTGCAGCTAAATAGCAACTGTTGGACAGTCCTAACAGGAAAAAAATGATTCTGTGAACCTGGAAAACATGAGCTGATATTGACCAAAGGTATTTATTTATATTTCTCTTGTGGATATGTTATTTGCTCTTGCTTGAACACCACTCAGTCAGATTATTTTAGCAGTCTAAAATTCTTGCTCATAGAAATCACTTTGCATCTGCTACAATCATATACTTCATATTTAGACGCACCTTTAACTAATAGTAGACCAATTTAAAAACAACTACACTAGATAATGAATCCATAAATAGATATTCCCTTTCTATTTCCCAGTTGCAAAGAGCAGCTCAAAGAGCCACCTGCTAAATTGTGGTTCCTTTAAAAAGCACAAGGGGTGAAAGGAAGCAGAGGAGGTGTGAGCCATGATATCATTTCAATATCCTTCCAGGTAAACTATCCGGAGGAGAAAACTCTAGTCCTTACAATGCAGGAGGCTGTCCTGATGGTGTATTCCTGTAACAGTTGTTTCCTTCCTTTTGCCCTATTAATGGAGTATGTTGGAGGATAAACAGAAGCTGGCTGCAGAAAAGGGAACAGACTCAACCATCCCTCAACTGGTTCTTTTTGTCTTCTCCATCCCCAGAAGAGAATGAAGAGAAGCAGCCTCTGACAAGCAAAGAGGAAGAAGAACGCCGCATTGCTGAAATGGGGCGCCCCATCCTGGGGGAGCACACAAAGCTAGAAGTTATTATTGAAGAGTCCTACGAGTTCAAGGTGTAGTATGTAGACATCTAATGTCATTATTACCATTAATTTAATGTATTTAATTCAGATACCATCTGACAGCAAACAACTATGAACTTACTCTAGCTCTATTTCGTATCAGTCCTAGGTAATCTAGGATTATATTTTGGTAAAGTTCTCAACGTCCATCCCCAAAATGTGCCTGTGCAATTAGAATTTTGTTCTAAGAAAGGGCAAATTGTGCAATTCATACAAATTATAGCATTGAAATAATTTGGCTATTTTTTCTAATGTTTTTATTTATTAACGTATTTATTTATTATGTTGCAGCATCTGTTTTAAAAAATACGATAAAGATTTATCCTGTAGGAAATTTTATTTCATTAAACTTTGCCAGCTCACTTTTAAGAATTATATTTTTAACTATTATTATTATTATTATTTGAAAGCCATCATATATTCATAGGAAGATAAACTGTTCAGCCACATTCTTTTTTCTATTTCTTTCTTTCTGTCTCTCAGTTTTTCCTCTTTCTAATGGGATTTCCAAAAATATCAATAAATCTCCTTAAGTATTTCAAATTTGTTCAAATTTGTTCCATGCTATCTCAACACAAGAATCTGATCTACTTGCGGTCAAGGCAGATGGACTTTGCGGGGGAGGCTGGACTTAGGTCTCTTATAAGGCTGTAGAGACTCCAAAGTGATGATGCCCCTGATCCTGTTCTCAGGCTCAGTCTGGTCATTTTCTGCTTCTTCAAATAAGAACATTAAACACACTTTAAATGTAAAAAAGCATGAACAATAAAGCATAGGTGCTTTATCCTTTCCTTTTATCCTGTGGATAAAAGTGGTTAAGTTTGAGATAATACCTAACTGTTCACCCCAATCAACTTTTCAGCTAAAGAATATGAATGCATATCTAATCTAGCTCATTAAGCACAATGCCATATCCACTAAACGTAAGCACTATATTATTTACATCAGTAACAATTATCATATATTTAAATTTAACTTTGATTTTCTTTCATTTGTGTACCCCGAAGATAATTTTAAATTGGATATTAAAATTTTACACCATTCTGTATTAAATAGGTAGAATTTCATTACACAGGAATCACTGACATAGGCAATCCTTTTTTAGTTCTTCTTTTTTCATGCAGCTCATCCAATATTATTCTCTTGTTAATTTCCTTAGAAAATAATTTTGAATGGCTTCAGGAAGCCTCACTGAACTTAAATCATGGTGCAGCTCAAATCAATCATTTGTAAAGAAAATGAACTACTCACGATTATATATTTCATATTCATTTTTATAATATGAGGTGCATTAGGTTGAAAGCAAAGTTTTTACAGCTCTGCTCTATAGGCATATCCAAGGTTATTAAACATAGAGAGGATCAGTAAAAGCTGTAGATGTCCAGTTAATATGTTAGTTAAATGCAGTTTTCTGAAGTACTAATATATTTTCAGAGATACCGCAATGTGTCAGAAGATTCTACATGGCACCTGTTTGACTATTTTTATAAGTTGCCTTTTTTTTAATCCCCAGTTCAATCACTGGCCTTACCAATTCAGAGAATAAATAGGTGAACCAATGCTCTGGCCTCCTGTAAAATTATCTTTCCTTCCTATGCGTAGTAAATTGGTCAGAATGAGCTTCTGATATTTCAGCACAAAAGGAGCTTATAAAATAAACTAGGTAAGGTGTTATATACAGTCATCCCCATGGTTAGGTGATCAAACTCCAGGCATTTGGCAACCCCAGCCTATATTTATGAGGTTTGCAGCGTCCCAGAGATAATCTGATTGCCAATTGCGACCTTCCCAGCCAGTTTCTGACAAGCAAAGTCAACCGGGGAAGCTGGATTCACTTAATGAAGTAAATAATGTTAAGTGCATGATTCACTTAACAACTGCAGTGATCTGTTTAACAACTCTGGCAAAAAGGGTCATACAATTGGGCATAGCTCACTTAACTGCCTTGCTTAGCAGTGAAAATTCTGGTCTCAATTGTCATAAATAGGGCACTATCTGTAGTAGCATTAATTTGTATTTAATTCTTTGTCCAGTTATCATAAACATCCAGGGACTCCATGAGGGCAGATTCATGGAATGTCGTGCAGGCAAATCTGTGGGAGGAATGGATCATTCAGCCTTGCTTGGCTAGCTTTTTCTTTGCGTAGTAGCCATCATGAATCAGTCTTTCCTAAAAACCAGTCCTGCAAATATAGCAGATTGGCAGAAGGTGAATAGCCTTGACCGCAGCAGCAATCTTGTTTGCCAAAATCTTACTATTGTAATAACAACTATTAAGATGTCCAAAGAAAATAGAAAAGAAAACCTTTTCACTGCATCAAATATGGATGGATTAATACTTTATGAAAAGGTACAAATCATCTTTTTGTAGGTCTAATTAAAAGCACTATTAAGAAATACTTTGCACAAACATTTCAAGCCGTTTTAAAGCAAGATACTTTTGCATGTTTGTTTAATTTCATTCACCTGATGTTGAAGAGCCGTGGTAGCACAGTGGTTAGAATGCAGTATTGCAGGCAAATTCTACCGACTGCCAGCAGTTCGGCAGTTTGAGTCTCACCGGCTCAAGATTGACTGAGCCTTCCATCCATCTGAGATCAGTAAAATGGGGACCCAGATTGATGGGGGCAATATGTTGACACTGTAAACTACTTTGAAAAGGCTGTAAAGCACTGTGAAGCAGTATATAAATCTAAGTACTATTGCTATATCTATGCCCTGATGCTGACCAGCATCCTTTACATTTACCATGTGCTCCATATTTTGTCTGTCCATCTGCAGAACACTGTGGACAAGCTTATTAAGAAGACAAATCTAGCTCTTGTGGTTGGAACAAACAGCTGGAGAGAGCAGTTCATTGAGGCTATCACTGTTAGTGCTGGTAAGTTTCTATGTCTATAAATACCATAAATTTATTAAATTAAATTTATTTATTCAAGAGTTCCCCTTGACCAGGAAAGAGAGGTGGGGTATAAATCCAATAAAAATAAATAAAAAATAAATAAATTACAATTAGTCATTTTCTTAGCTTGAGTTATCAAGTTAACTTGACTCCATATTGTAGCTTGCACTTATTTCAGGAGCTATGACAAAGGAAGAAGCAATATCCCTTTTCTTAAAAAGTAGATAGCTTTAGCATTATAACTTCAGTGTATTCGCCCTTAAATTTGCATTGCATACACCTCTCTGATGAGAAGTTCTTTTTAAGGTTATGGATGGATAGCTTGTGTCTCCAAAGCCTCTTTCTGTGGCGCCCATGGCAGTTTGGCAATCTAGTTTCCAAATACATTATTGCAGCTTCATTTTGTTTTAAGCACAAAAGCAAATTGTGCCTGTGTTTTGTGAGCTGTGAAATAGGCTTAACAGTTTAAAAAAAGCATAGAGAAAAAAAATAAATTCCCAAATTCCCAGACCACCCCCTTGGCAACTTCCAGCCCAGGCAACTGTGGTACAATTCTGCCTGATCTACATCATTTCCCTGCTATGATAACTCTAGCTTTCCCTACCTAAACTAGTCCAAAACGTGTACCCTTGTTTTCTGTATGATCTTCAAGGGTTCTGGGTAAATGCAGTTTTACTGTTTGAAAATCATGTAATCCCTTTTACAGGGAGACATGGGGTTAAGAACTGCAGCCGTGTATTTCTATTTATTTTAATGGGGTGCAATAAGGCTGTTGAAAGTAAAGCAATAGCAGAACATAGCCATGTGTTCTTTGTAGCTCTGAATTCAATTTACTCTAGATCTAAGTTAGTACTGCAAGTAAGTTAACATTGAATAGAATTTAATCTGGATAGTGACTTGGGAAATTCATGCAGGTCATTTTGGGTTCCTTCAAAAAAGAAAGGGAGGCAGGAAGAGAGAATAAATAATACATAATATCTGTGATTATAAAATGTTTTTGAAAGTCTGTGCATGTATGTATCAGAGGTGGTACTCAGCCAGCTCCAACAGGTTCCGGAGAACCGGTAGCAATAATTTGGATTAATTCAGAGAACCAGCAAATACCACTTCTGATTGGCCAACAGCATAACCACATCCACAAGCCACGCCTATTGAATACCACCACTGGTGTGTATGAATGTACATGCATACATGTTTCCCAGTGCATGTATTGGGAATATTATATAATCAAATACAAATTTGATTTGATTCTCTGCCTTCACATATAAAAAAATTATCTCACTGTGGCTACACAGTCATTGCAAGATGTTATTATCTTCCAATTTGTAAAGAAATGTCCATATTTGCTTTCTTTCTATACTATTTCAATACCACTGAAATACCTTTCCTTTTTTACTACTATATCTAGTTTTGCCAGAATAATTAGACTATCTGCATAAATATTAGAAAAGTCTTGGTTAAAAAATTTCAATAGAAAATGTGTCAAGTACAATATATTTAACAAATGCCATCTAGGTATCTGACTGCAGTAACTATGTTAGTTCAACTTCAATAAACTAGATATGAATTAAGAACATAAGGCAAGATTTTATAGAAGAATTGAAACAAGAACAAGAGTATCTTATTTTATATAAGAAAGATGGGCATTGGGAAGGGTCAACATCTTTAAGATTGTTAAAGATTGTTGGTGCAGAATTGGATCAAAGACCCTTGACTCACTGCATGCACACATGTGGTAACATTTCATTCATGATCCCACCATCTCACAGATTTTGAGCTTCCTGACAGACATCATTGGCCTGAATACAATTATGAATAATTGTGCCCTGCCATAATGTGTTTTGATTTCAGATTGGAATATCTATCTGTTATTTGTGACCTGTGATGGTCATTAATTGCTTAGGATATGATGCAAATCCAGCTAGTTATTATATAAACTATAGTTAATAGAATTGTGGCTTAATATTAAGTATGAATCATAGACTACATTTCTTTCACTTCAACTACATAGAATTGATAATGATATTTTAATTTGTGTGTGTATGTGTGTATTGCTTCCATGAGCAGGATTTTCTGATGATTGCTTCATAAACTAAGGCATACTATCATTGTTAATATTCATGGCAAATTCACCTACTACATGAATCACTGTTTCCAGCGCATCGTATCTTCTCCAAGGATAGATAATTGTGCTGTTGCTTCTATGCATCAGAAATAATGATCTTATTACTTGCACCTCAGCATGATTATCTGCTATCCTACTAATTTAATTTAATTTAATTTATTAGATTTATACCCCGCCTCATTTCCCCAATCAGGAGAAGTCGAGGCAGCTACTAATTGAAAAGATAATTAAAAGGAGGTCAGACTGCAGTAATAAATCATATAACAATACAAGCTCCATAGGTACTTCCTTCCCTCAAGAATATTTAATTTAAAACAAAACAAAAAATCAGTTGATTTTTCTTATTCAACACCCTTAAAATTTTTTCATTGTACAAAAATTGGAAAATGAATTGATTTCAGAAAGTATTTCCCAATATGCATTACAGCTATTTTCCCATTATCTTTTGTTTGCATGGGCAGTGGTCAAATGTGACTGGTAGTGATGTCCAACCTCATTTAGGAACCTAAAATTAAGAACCAAAGATCCAAAACTCTGCCTCCATCAGTCTTTGCAGACAGAAAAATGTCTCTTTCCCCCAGACTACATATGCTCTGTTGTAGAATCCTCTAGTGTAATTTGCCTTGCTCTTGCTGGCAGGGCTCCTGACATTTCAGAAGTTCCAGGCTAGAAAAGAATGACTCACTTAATCATAAAGATAAGAAAGTGATAAACCATATGACAGATTTTATCTTCTGACATTTTCCTGTGTTCATTCCTAAATCAGCCAAGCAACAAGACAAAGTGTGTATCAGAATCTTTCCTAGGCAAGTATCTAAAAGTAACAATCCCCCTTTTATTAGCAGTATCTATCTTGTACATTTAAGGCTGTGATAGTTTTCCCTTGCCTAAATTGCAACTGGTAAATGAGTGAAAGTGAAACAAATTTAATTGAACTTTAATTAACTATGTTTAATTGAAAGAATGGTTTGTATGATCTGAGTCAAGTAAAGAACAAAAATCTATGTACTACTTGAAGTCTCGTTCCGATAATCTTTAACTAGGTAGAACAGTACATCATAGGAGAACAATATTTGAAATACCTCAAATCCTAACTTACCTACCTTACAGAATGTATCCAAAATCCAGGACCCATGACTCCCGAGGGAATGACATTTGGGGGACTTGTGGTTGCGTTAGTGCTTACCAGGCAGCAGCTGCAGTCCTGTCATGCCTATTTTGAACATTCTACCAGAGTTTCTCAGCTACTCTTGTAATCTCTTGCTCCCTTGCCCACCCAGCAACAAACATTTAGCTGCCTACTGGCCTTGGACTTGCAATTTCCTGCCAGCTTCACTACTCATTTTTCTCCCTTCAGGCTTCCCACAAGCAACGTAAAGTAAATCAGCAAACCAGCAGGAATTAGAGGAGGGATGGGGTTTTTTGCTTTCCTGTCCACCACAGTCATTTCATTTCTCCATAGTTATTTCATTTGTTTCATTTTAGATAAGATATATCTCTAAATCAATGACCTAACAGGGCACAGGAAGTATTAGTTATTTCTCCGGCACTTCCAGGCTCCTCATGCTATTATAATCTGAACATATCCACAGGAGACTTTTTCATTCCTAACATGCAGTCCACAACATACAAGTCTGCAGAACCAGAAGCGTTATCTGCCAGTATCAAGTGTTCTGTTTATTCCCAGGTGGCTTCCTTCTGTTAAGCTGTAGAATTGCACCCGTAGAAACACATGTTTTTAGTGAACCTAATTGTTACTGGTGGAGAAAACACAGTTTAACAAATTGTAAACACTGTTCCTTGTGGAATATTTTTTTAAAGTCTACCTGATCTTTATCTCATACTTCACTATAAGATTCAAATGTATCCAACAAGAACCAGGTCATCGATAAAGGAGAATATTTGTAGTTCAGGGTTTAAATCAGGGGTCCTTTGTGCTCTCTGAGCTTGGTATTTTTTTATGCAGACATTTTATTATCCAAACTAGGCAGCAGGGCAAGCACTGGCACTGATGACGTTACTGGTTTGGGTCATGAAGCATCTGCATAAAAACTACCAAGTTTAGCATCAAGGACCCCATGTTCCTCCTATATTTTTTGATCAAGAAAAAATTAGAGGGCAACTACAGTTAGTCCTCAACCTCCTCAACTGTTCATTTAGTGACCATTCAAAGTTAAAAACAGCACTGAAAAATATGACTTGTGATTGTTTTACACATTTACAACCTTTGTAGCAGCCCCCATGATCATGTGATCAAAATTCAGATGCTTGGCAACTGGTTCATACTTACAACCGTTGCTGTAGTCCCAAGGTCATATGATGCCCTTTTGCGACCTTCTGACAAGCAAAAGTCAATGGAGAAGCCAGATTCTCTTAACAACCGTGTTCCTAACTTATCAACTGCAGTAATTCACTTAAGAACTGTGGAAAGAAAGGTCATAAAATGGGGCAAAACAAATGTCTCACTTAACATCACAATTGTGATCATGAGTTAAGGACTACCTGTACTACCTGTACAGGTACTACCTGTGCAGTTGAAAGAAAGTGTTCACCCTTTTCATGGATATTACTTTGTGCCTGTATTACCATTGCTGCCTGATAATCCTTTCATCAATAATGCTTTAATATATGCAATGTGTAACCTCGTTGATTGAGCAGCAGTAGAGAACCTTTAAGGCAGACCCAGTCCTGAAGCACAATCTCTGCCTCCCCCAAATCCCTTTCTAAAAAGGTAAAAGTAAAACTTTGCATCTGACTTCAAAAGAAACAGAGCATACGCACACATACAAACGCCCCCCCCATCCTCTTGCCTGAAATCAGCATAGCGCAGAGGGGTCAGGGTTATTAACAAGGGGCCTGAAGTCAGAAAACAGCCAGTCACATAGTCTTTAATCCGCACTGGTAGCCAAAGGTCAGAATCCACAACGCCTGTAATGCAAGGCAAGGTCCAGAAGCTGGAAGCAAAGAAACAATGACATGTATTTCAAAAGCTGCATTTTGTTCACAGCCTTTTGAGCTCTAAAGCAGAGCAGCTGGCAAGGCAGGAGTGCAGCTACACACAGGGCTGATATAACTAACCGGTTGCTTCAGTGCAAATAATAATTGCTAGCTATTTCTCAAGGGCAGGAACACACGACGTTCTCCTCTACCCATCCACAGGTCAATGGTTTGTGCATCCTCTCCCCCACTTTTCCTACCATATGTCAGAATAGAGTTTTCCAATCTGCAGTGGCACTAGTGACAATGTTTGTTTTGCCTGTTGTGTGTCAGCCTCCTCCATTTCAGTTGACTGATATTGCTGTGGAAGTCCCTCGCTCCTGTCACCGAATCTGTGCCTATTTTTCCCAGGGCTGCTAGACTAATAAAACAACACACCGTTTTTTAACCATTACCATGATGAAATTTGGACTTTTTACTATTTGTGTTTGTGTTTTTACACATCTAGCTTTATTATCCATCCATGGGTGGGATGAGAAACAAGGGTGTGATTTTAAATTATCCTCCTGCTTCCTGTCGGGTATTGCCGGCCCGTTGTCAGCGGCGAAAGACGAACAGACACAGGACTGTAATCTTACACACGATTT
>JANHGC010003271.1:86674-96985 GCA_027560395.1 Boaedon fuliginosus | reverse complement strand
GAATGCTATTGCTATCTATGTTGTAAGCCACCCAGAGTCCTTCGGGAGTTGGGCGGCATAAAAATGTAATAAATAAAATAAAATAAATAAACTTCCAGAATTCCCAGCAAGCATGCTAGGTGGGAAATTCTGGGAACTGAAATCCATGTCTTAAAGTTGCCAAAATTGGGAAACACTGCTGTAAATAATAAGCTGTAGACATAAGAGTTTGATTTATAAAGAAGTATTATTTCTTCACTCTCTGAAGATTGTTCTACCCTTCTTATACCCTAAGAACACACAGTTAGATCATATAAAAACTTTCTGAATGAATGGAGAATCTTAGACATATTATTAACCAACTTCAACTTAGACATATTATTAACCAACTTCAAACTGTGGCACAGTGGTTAGAGTGCAGTACTGCAGGCTACTTCTGCTGATCACCAGCTGCCAGCCATCTGGCATTTCAAATCTCACCAGGCTCAAGGTTGACTCAGCCTTCCATCCTTCTGAAGTGGCCAGATTGTTGGGGGCAATATGCTGACCCTGTAAATCGCTTAGAGAGGGTTGTGAAGCACTGTGAAGCGGTATATAAGTCTAAGCACTATTGCTATTGGTAAAAGATGCCAACTTTTAAAAACAGGAAACAGGATACAAATATAAAAGGTTCTAGTTACACAGTTATATAGGCATGACTTCAATAGTTAAACACTGAGTACTGGTAAATATTGATGCATCATATAAGTAATACAAACAGATTCAAGGAACAGACAATTCATTCTCTGTGCCAGTCAGGTGAAATAGCAAATATTGGAGTCAAACTTTGCAAGAAATAAGAGTTATGAATAACACTTCTTCCTTCTCTGAAGGCTAATAAAATGGCTGTTGTTTTCTAACAACAATGGAAAAAGAACTGAAAGGAATAGGAAAAGGTTTTCTTTACACTTTGAGTCCTGTTTATCTGGCATCACTGAGGGTTGCAATATCTCTATCGCTATCTCTATAACTATATTACGCTTTTACTGCTCACATCCTGGACATAAACTGTTTCAACTTCTCCCCTCAGGATGCCACTACAGGACATTGTATGCCAAAACAACTAGACAAAACAAAACAACTACCCCATGCCATCACGCTGCTAAACATCTAATTCCCACAGCACTGTCTTATGCTTAAGGACAGGGGTCCTCAAACTTTTTAAACAGGGGGCCAATTCACAGTCCCTCAGACTGTTGGGCGGCAGGACAGGCTGGGTGGGTATGGCTAGGTGATGACTGTGCGGGCATGGCCAATTGAACAGTCATAGAAAATGCATACAAATTAAACTTATTTTGCTCCTGGGGGTGTTTTATTTGCATGTTGCTCTTTTGGTTGACTTTTTTTTTACTAGATCATTTTTTCAATTGTTTAGGAGTCTAGTGGTCCTATTCAGGAAACTCTTCTTAGCCCCAAGGAGCTGGGAAGGAGCTGGGAATCAACAAGCTTCTCTGTCTCTCTCTGTGTCTCTTGTCTCTCTCTCTCTCTCTCTGTCTATCTTTCTTTCTCTCTCTCTATCACTCTTTCTCTTTCTGTCTGTCTCTCTCTCTGTATTTATCTCTCCCTTTTTTTCTCTTTCTTCCTGTCTATCTCTCTCTGTTTATCTCTCTCTATATCTCTTTCTATCACTCTTTCTGTCTATCTCTGTGTCTGTCTTTCTCTCTCTCTGTCAATCACTCTTTCTCTTTCTATCTGTCTATCTTTTTCTCTGTTTATCTCTTCCTTTCTCTCTTTCTTCCTCTATCTCTGTCTCTCTCTTTCTATCACTCTCTTCCTGTCTCTCTCTCTCTCTCTCTCTTTCTCTCTCCCCCTGTGTTGTCTCTCTCTCTCTGTGTCTATCTTCTGGAGGTGGGGAGCTGAAAAATTGGCCCACTGTTGGCCTCCTGGGGCATCTGCATGCCCTGCTTTTCATTCCCCTCCCCAAGCATTCTACAGCCCAAAAATGGGCTGTATTTTGGCCAAAAGCCAATTTTCTCCTTTTTTTTGCCTCTAGGTTTGAGAGGAGTTAACAGAAGAGAATGCAGATGTCCCAGGAAGAAAAAAATTAGCAAAAATGTGGCGCTTTTAGCCAAAAACACCCCATTTTCGCTCGTTTTGTTGCCTCCTGGGCATCTGAATATCCTGCTGTTCACTCCCCCCACACCCAGAGGCAAAAACCAGGTGAAAATGGGGCATTTTTGCCCAAAGTATGGCCTGTTTGGGGCTGTAGAATGCTTCTGGGGGCAGGGGGAATGAGTTCGCAGGGCATGCAGATGTCCCAGCAGCCAAAAAAATGAGCAAAAACGGGCCATTTTTTGGCCTCCTGAGTCCTTCATACCTCACGCTTTTGGCCTCCTTGGCCTCCAGAATGCAGGTGGGAGCCAGCTGGTAGGTGGGGCGATGTGGGCGGGGCAGTCTCGCGGTCCCCCGCGGGCTGGATCAATGGCTTTGCCAGGCCGTAGTTTGAGAACCCCTGCTTAAGGATATCTAACCATGTAATAGGGCTGTATTACTATTATTATTTATTTATTTATTAGATTTATACCCCGCCTCTTTTCACCCCAAAGGGGAACTCGAGGCGGCAACAATCACAATAAAAAACATAGTCCTATACATCGAAATAAACAAAACCCATTCATTCACCCAATCACACCAACAAATCGTCTCCGGGGGGAGGTACAGGGAGTCAGGGCCACGCTTGTCCACAAAGCCAGGTCTTGACAGCTTTGCGGAAGACAGGTAGGCTGGAGATGGTCCTGATTTCGACGGGGAGCGAGTTCCAGAGTGACGTACTTCACTTCATCCTTTGAATTGTTACAAGAGCCTGTGAATTTAGGCTCACCAACAGCTGGTTGTCCCATGTGGATGTAAGATAGCCCAGTTGTCACATATTCTGAGCTGGTTTTGGAAGCTGCCATGAATACAAATAATAAAGTCTGTTTACACATATACAGTAATGATTTCTTATGTAATTAGGTGTTAGCCTATCAGAGTCAATTACACCTGCCTCCCATTGGTTTCAGTGATCTTTTTCTCAGCCTTACAGTTGGAAACCATCCTTCATGAACCCCCCCTCTCTCTCTATCTCTTTCTTTCTTTCTTTCTTTCTTTCTTTCTCTGTCCCTCTCTCTCTTTCCTCTTTCAGGAGAAGATGATGATGATGATGAATGTGGCGAAGAGAAGCTACCATCCTGCTTTGATTACGTGATGCACTTTCTGACCGTCTTCTGGAAAGTCCTTTTTGCCTTTGTGCCCCCAACAGACTACTGGAATGGTTGGGCTTGTTTTGTAGTGTCCATCCTCATGATTGGCCTTCTCACAGCTTTCATTGGGGATCTGGCATCCCATTTTGGCTGCACAATTGGCCTGAAGGATTCTGTAACTGCAGTTGTATTTGTTGCATTGGGAACTTCAGTACCAGGTAAGAAAAAAGAAATAAAAGACACAAAAAATAATTTCAGTTCCTGCTATTACTTTTCATGTTGTCTCCCTTTGCTATAAAATGAGTATTCCTGGTAAGCCTGGAAGAATCCAGAATTTGGCCGCAATGACTTCAGATAAATTTCACTGGAATCTCACGGATTATTTCAGAACATATAACGGTCAATTGTAGCCCTAGTGTGTGTTTCACTTTCTGTTACCACCTATTAATCTTTTTTAAACCAGAAAAAATATTTTTGAATCACTCCATTTATTACTTCTTGACTCTGGGAACTAACCTTTATCTAAAATGCTATTTTTTATGAGAATACTTATTCGGAAGTGATACATTCACATAAAGCTTCCAAATTTTAAGCATAAAAAAACAACTACAGAGTCAAAATAAGCAATAAGTTAAATAGGTTTTGCTATCTAAAAGTGATATAGAGAGGTACAATATCAGTTGTGTATTGCTTTAGAAAGTCTTGATTATGAAACCCAGTCACAGTAGGGGCCATACAAGATATGGAAAGGGGGTTTAATTTTTTCTTCCTTTTCATGGTACCAATGATGCATCAACGCAATAGTTGCTTTTATATCATTTTAAATATTACTTTGGAAACTGATAGAACAATTGTAATCTGTCTCCTCTAGATCCTCTTTGGAAGATAATTTTTTAGTGCCACATGTTTTAGAAGTGGAGGGGTAAAAAAATTCAGGCAAGGCATAGTCGATGTTACTTAAAAGCAGAAGAAAACTCATTGGCCAAGACCAGTAAAAGTGGTTCTAAGGACAGTAGACCTGACTATCTGATGCATTTTTAGGTTGTCCCCAGCAGTGGAATTATAGATCATATTTCTCTGCAAATAAACTAGGGAAGATAATATATACATTTATTTATTTTATTTATTTATTACTTATGACATTTTATGCCACCCATTCCCCTACAAGGTGACTCTAGGTGCTTAACGTCATAAAACAAGTAGCAATAATTAAATATTAAAACTGCACAGGTTAAAATGTAATTAAAACTGTACTACCTACATATCTGAAAATATTAATCATAGAATTTCCTGATATATAAAGCTTGAGTTCAGTCATTTAACAACAGCCTTCTGCACCATGAAAATGTCAGGGAAATTTGTTTGCTGATACTCTGTGTGTACATTTTTCCATATAAACATGTCACATACACATTTGCATCATATCTGTTAAGAATATATTGGCATTTGCTGAAGCTTTTCAGATTTCTTCTAGTACCGTATATACTCGAGTATAAGCCGAGTTTTTCAGCACCCAAAATATGCTGAAAAAATCACCCTCAATTTATACTCGAGTCAGAGCAAAAAAAATATTATTTTTTTTTACATTTTGGGCCCTCCCACCCAACTCTAGGGTATATTTACCTATATTCCCTGTGTTTTAAGCACAACTGATCATTGGGTCTGCCACTGATCAGCTGTTTTTGCCCCCTAGATGCTTCTGCCAGAAGTTAATAATAATAATAATAATAATAATATAATAATAATAATAATAATAATAATAATAATAATTTATTAGATTTAGACCCCGCCTCTCTTCACCCAAAAGGGGAACTCGAGGCGGCAAAAAACCAGAGCAACGCTGGGTAATCAGTTAGTAACATATAATGTAATGCAATGCAATGTAATAACATAACAACATAATATAATAATTATAATATTTTATATTATTATTTAAAATATTTTATAATAATATAATATAATTTCTAATAAACAAATACATAACATAACAGTAATAGTTATAGCACAGCAAAAGTCATGTTTCAATGAAGGTACTTAACAAAAGCTGCATGGCATTATTTATACATGTATATTTTTCTCCAAACCATTATTCCACCTGTTCTAGAATAATTTGCGGTGTCCATCTATATGACAAGTCAGTTTTCTAACAGGTTGGTGTTTTTTCCAGCAACATGTACTTTAGATCCAACCTCATCATTAAAAAGATTAAAAATAGAAAACGCTCACAAAGCCGTGAAACCTTATAAAACCTGTGTTCTTGCCAAAACGCAGGTTGAGCATGCATTATGATATGCTTTAGATTCTTCAGCACTGATTATAGAATATTTTGGCGTGAAATGTTTTATAAAATTTTAAGTCACAAACTCCTAGCTGTCTGTGAGTAATGTGATAACCTCTACTCCAGCACAGGTCTATATGACTTTGCTGTAATGACTTTGCTATAATCACATGAAAAACCTTAAAATTTCATTTGAAGGGAAGGAGGAAAGAAAGGAGGAGGGAGGGAAGAGAGGTACTTGGAATTGACCTCACATCTATTTCTATCTTGGCAAGGTCACCCCATGTTTTGTACTGTAGTAATGCAAGTGCCAGTGGATACCTAAATATAAATCAAGGGTTTCCACTACGGTGCCATGTATTCAAAATACAGCATCAGACTGTCAGCAGCCAATATGCCCTTAATTTATTCTCTAGTGTGCATGTATTCTTTCTGACAGCTGTTGCAAGTGGAAAATAGTATCTAATCCTGTAATTAAAGACTGCTCCCTAAAGAAGATGCATAAGAGAGCAGATTTGCAGTTACAACTGTCATTTTGTGGGGTTGGGGGGTGGAACTTCTTATTGCTGCAGTTCATCATTCTGAAAATGGTTCAGGGAATTCCAGTTTATATGTATAGCAAGCTTATTTCTGGTCATTAAATAATTAAGTATAAAACAACAAATGTAGTCTGTATGTGAGGACTTCTTTGCTTTCTTTTATGGTCAAGAAGTATCATATCAACAACTTTGTTCCTGGAGTTTGCATTCAGAGCTTTATATTCTGGATGAGAAATAACATAGAGACATGATTTCTGAAACATAAAGGTCTGTATATAACTTACATAATCTCCAAAGAGAAAAATAGATAAGCATTAGATTAGATTTTGCTCAATTTACTAGAACTTTTAGAAACTTCATTTTTTGTTGCTTGGCTTGTTTGTCACTCTGATACCTTCTCCAGGAATCCAGAAGGTATAAAAACTCACCCACTCTATACACCATTTTGTCAACTGTCCCAGAACCACAAACCCTGGTGGTTCTGTTCATCAATAAATGGACTTTCTTTCCAATCAGCCTCCAGCCTCCATTTTATTTTCAGCCTCTTTCTCCCAGCTTGGAACTGAACCAGATGGATTTTGGAACTGAATAGATGTATTTCCATCTATTTCTGATATTTGATGTGATTCAGTATCCCATTTCATTACATCAGAAAATGTGGAACAAATGAACAACAGTCACATCATTATGAATCAGAAATGTCCATGACTTTAATATAGTCTAGTTTTATTTAATCCTAAATAAAAACAGAACCAAGGATTTTATATTAGAATTTGGGAATTACTTGTTAGGCAAAAAAAAAAAGTTAAATATCTTTGACATAGGATTAAGCTGTCTGAAATCTGTGGAAATTAATAGGCTTATGTATATGTTATTTGGTATTAAATAGATACAAATGTAGTATATGCTAAGCTAAGAAAGAATAGCAAGAATAAACATGGTCAGCTAGCATTTAGGATAAGGTAGCACAGCTTAGAGATATTTCTGAAAAAGGAATTTCCTTGAGGTACCTTCTCGGCATCCAGAGATCTACCTTACGATCCCCAAATGATCATAAAGATTAGCCAGCAGAGGCTTATCCCAAATAATAATTGAATATGAGTAACATCACTCTGACTTGAATAGCCTTTATTGAGATTATTGACCTGTATATAGTTTTACAACTTACATAATAGACTTCAAATAAAAGTATAGTTCCTATATATAGAGATAAAGGTATGAGGTAATAGTATATACTATTATATCTACTATATACTAGTATATACTACAATATACTATTATAATGTATGCTATAAGAAAAAAAGAATATAGTTTTAAAAAACCCAGAAGCTAAAATACTGATTGTCATCAAATATGATAAAATACCGTTTTTTCCCTTCTGTTCAATTATGTATGATTTTTGACAGACCAGCCGTATTCTTTGCACAGTTTTTCAGAAGTGGTTTGCCATTGCCTCCTTCCTAGGACTGAGAAAAAGTGACTGGCCCAAGGTCATGCAGCTGGCTTTCTGCCCAAAACAAGACTGGAACTCACTGTTTCCCAGTTTCTAGCCTGATGCCTTAACCATTACACCAAACCGGCTCTCGAAAGGCCTACAAATCACCTTAACTAATAGAATCCCTAAACACTAAAGTATAATTTTAATATACACTTTTAAAACACTACTACATTTTAAAAACTTGAAACATTTATATATTTAAAATTAAAGCCCATTGATTGATAAGGCATTTTATTAAATTTTTTATTAAGATTACAGGTAAGGCCCATACATTTAGTAATCTTACAGAGTAAACATTATACAATGTTCAGTGAAAATAGAACAGCATCCAGATCTCCATATTCAGCATGCTGTTTCAGCCATTTTTTCTCCTTGCCAGGTCATTTCTGGATCCTTATCTTCAAGTAGACATTATACATATAGATCATTTGGAGCATTCAGAAGGATTGGCACCATAGAAACTAGCAAAGTTCTGTGAATATGTGCAGCTAACAATATAGAAGAAAACAGACAATCACAATTTCAAAAGACCTGTCCCCACATGGAGAGAGTCTTTCCTTAGGTGGGATGATCTTAGATGAGCCCTCATGGATTGCTGATGGGGAATATCAAAGCAAGGAACTCTTCCACATTGGGGTTAACTCAAAAAGCAATGATAAATTGTCATTTTCTAAACAACCATCCATCCTAAATCTATGAATGAGTCAGAACAGGTTGTGGAAGCTAGCCACATAATCTTGTTGGAAGAAATATCTTTCTTGGGTTCAGTTCCAAGTGGGGAAAAACACTCTGGAAACATGGAGGCTGATTGGAAAGATGGTTTAATGATGGATAGGATCACATGCCTTGGAGCTCTAGGATGAAAAAGGAAAAGGGAGAGCCACTGAGAGTTCCTTGGTTTTATACCCTCTGTTGGGCTTTGAACCTGCCCCCTGTATCTGTGGCAAGAAATGTATCCTGATTGGTTGCTGTCAGAGGTCATAGCTAGCACTGTAGGTTATATGTGTGCTAAGTTTGGTTGAATCCTGCTGGCTGATGCAATGAAGGGACTTTGGGCTATTCCTATTATGATTTTGTCCTGAGAGGTAATCCCATTATGTCCTGAGGAAAGTATCTTTGTTATGAAGAATAGACTGCCTCAGGCCTTTAATGGCTTATTGAATAGCTCTCCCTGAAGGAGGTAGATGGGCCCTTAACAAAGGGTGGGGGCTGAGTTTCTGCCCAAGTTTCTACTGTCCCAAAATGTTTCATTTCTCTAGGGGGAGGGGTGAGTGCTAACTTCCTACAGTACAAAGTCCCAAGAGATTGAAGTAAGGAACTTTTGAGTTCGTATGGAATCAAAGTAGGCATTAAAATGCATTAACAATGACATCTTGTTCCTTTGATTGAGAATTATGTGCCGACAGGTTGGTGATGACTCTTAGCAACCACCCTGATAGGGTCTTCTCCAGGATGATCTATCCCCTTTAACCTGGCTCTTCACTGGGGGTAATGAAGTTCATCTACCTTGTAACTGGTTTGTCCTGTTCTTCTGTTTCTTTCTCGTCTTATTCCTAAACATGCGATGAAGGCATTTCCTGGTAGTTCAGTACAAACGTTATGTACACGTGGAGGATTTGTGCTGATATCATACTCCCAAGTTACTTGATTTGCTTCTCTCTGCTCCAGTTTCAGAAGAATTTGGAGAGGGAAGGCTGGACTCCCTACAGCAATGATGAATTCCTCAATCGTTATGCAGAAAATGACAATTTTTTTTTTGTCCACCGTCACATTGCATTTAGTAGTGCGGCTTAATGGGAGAAAGTAGGGCAGGAGAAATTCTGGACTTTCTATCACCTTCACACTCTTGTTTCTTCAGATACTGTAATTTTAGCTTAGATACAAATATGGCTGGAAGAAATTCTAACAAGATGTGGCAGGTGTGTGCCAGTTCTGTAAACCCAGACCTTTTGACTCCATACATTCCAGGGCTCCATATATCCCCTTAATCCTGGAAAAAGGCCACATATAACTCAGTTTTAAAAGTGAATTTTTGGGGTCATTGCAACAGCTATCTCTTGACCTCACCAATCAGAGCCTTTCAGTATTGATTCTTCATCCCCCCTTTAAAGGAACAGCCTTGAGACAGGTTATTTATTTTTCTGGGCAGTTTTGAAGTCTTATTCATTGCTTGAGTAACATTCAATGCTTCTCCCACTTCTACAAATCACAAAAGTAAAGGAGAGGATTCCAGATATTTTAAATTCCAGATATTTTAAAAAATGGGTGACTCTTTGGGGGGCAAGAATGCAAGCTTTCCCATAATGATCTTTGATGGCTGAAGCTGCAAAGGGGCAGGGAAGAAACAATAGTCTAAAGAGCCAAGAACACCTGCAAACATAGTAAAAAAAAAAGTCAAGATGGCAGTAATGACTGTGCAATTAAAGCGCCATCCCTCTTTTCTGAGCTGTGGGGCACAGTGGTTAGAATACAATATTGCAGGCTAACTCTGCATTCCGCTGCCAACAGTTAGATCCTGATCTGCTCAAGATTGACTCAGCCTTCCATCCTTCCAAGGTTGGTAAAATGAGGACCCAGATTGTTAGGGGCAATATGCTGACACTGTAAAGGACTATGGAGTGGTATATCAGTCTAAGAGCTATTGCTATGTCTATTCTATGTGCATGCCAAGCACATTAAAGACAATACGGTTGTATAGTTGTGGTCATCTTGTCTTTTTCAATCTCCCCCAACACATACTCATAAAAAAAATGAACAAGCACTGTTGTAGATTGGTTTTACTTATGTTTCCTTTTT
>JANHGC010003271.1:75016-86574 GCA_027560395.1 Boaedon fuliginosus | reverse complement strand
AGATCGTGGAGTTCAACATGCCACATCAGAGTGTACTTGCTCAGACGGCGCTTCTGCAACGGGACAGGTGAACAAAGTGAATAATGATATTCTTTTTGGTTCAGCGCAATCCTGTTATTATGCGAACCAGTTAGGAACCCATCCCTGAAACTGACCCATATTTGAGTGGCAAAACTTCAAAGAACCAATAAATTAATAGAGTGTTCTGTATTTCTTTACCATCATCTATTGATCATCCAAATGTTTACATTGTCATTATGGAAGGCCTAAGAAAGGTAGAATACACAGATTTTTAAAATAAATAGATTAAATATTTAATATAAATAGCTAGAGTTTAGAGTTAAATCCACGTGTGTCCCAATTCAATAGTTCTACTGAATTATTCATCTGCATGTCAAATTGTCAATCAAAATTATTTATTTGTTTAAGAAACTCATTGTTTAATTAAAAAACAACAACAATGGACTGTTATATGCTTTCTAGAATCATTTTCCATGAGATGGATAGCCATATAAATTTGATTAATAAATAAATAAAAACATAATACAATTATCAGAATAAATTTAAAGAAGGAAAAAAGGTATAGTCAAGACCCAATAAAACTCTCACACCCATAAATCACACAACAATACCAGAACAGTATTAGTAAAATGCAATGATCAGTCAAAAATTGAAAGGTGCTTATCAAACGTTGATTGCCGCCCTAAGGCAACCTTTCTGAATTTGGTAATTTCCAGAAATCTGGCTTTGTCATTCCTAAAATTTCCAAAAAGCACAACCAACATCCACTCAACTGAAGGGTCCAGATTGAAGACAGCATGTCCTTTTGGGCCATAGCTTCATTATCATATCTATATGCCATAAAACAAATAGAAACTAAAATTAAATTTCCTCTTCACAGGGAACCCTAGGGTTTACAATTCTATGTGGTATGCTAATGTTTCACTGACAACTCTCATAATTTGCATCACAAAACAGTTTTCTAAGTTTTTTGGGGGGATAGGCCACGTTTTAACCCCCAAGAGCTGCTAAAATAGAAGTCGGTTGTAGACATAACATGAACCTTTACACATATAAGCAGATCTCACTTTTCTCCAGCCTAGTATAGGTAGTCCTCCGCTTATGACCACAATTGAGCCCAAAAATTACGTTGTTAAGTGAGAAATTGTTAAATGAATATTGCCCTATTTTACAACTTTTTTTGTCACCTTTGCTAAGTGAATCGCTGAAGTTGTTAAATTACTAACCTGTTGTTAAGCGAATCTGGCTTCCCCATTGTCTTTGCTTGTCAGAAGGCTGAAGGTAATCACATAACCCCGAGACACTGCAATCATCATAAATATGAACTAGCTGTCAAGTCTCCAAATGTAAATCACATGACCATGGGGATGCTGCAATGGTCATAAGTGTGAAAAATGGTCATAAGTGTGAAAGGTGGTCACCTTTTCAGTGCCATTATAAGTTCAAATGGTCACTAAACAAACTGCTGTAATTGAGGACTACCTGTAATTTACTAGTTTCCTCATGTCTTTACTAATAAAGGAACCAGTGCTCAGCTCCCAGTTAGTCAGATGATCACCCGGCAGGTAGGGATATGGACAATAGGAGATATATTGGTTGTACTGATTTGTTAATCTATTGTTAAGTCTGGGTTTTTTTTCATCCCAGCTCATGTTTTATATATGTTGTCTTTCTGTTTCTGATATTTTTATGATAATTTTTAGTATTGTTAGCCACCCAGGGTCCGGAATGTGAGACTGGTTGCTATGTAAATTGAACTTATTAATAAATAAGCAAACCAATAACTTTTATAAAAACTCTCCTGTGAATGAAGAGTGTTTTTCAAGCAACCTTGCCACCCATAGCTTGCCAAGAACTATGCTGGCTGTTGCAGAAGGACCTAGTATGAACTTTCTTATTTTGACATCACTTCTCCAGTCTAATTATTCAGTTGCTGTGGAGCAGCAGAGGCAGAACTCTGGAGAAATTACCTTTTTTTTAACAACCCTTATAGAAATTTCCACAGTGCTATTTTTATGAGTGAAAGTAGCTTTTGAATTTTAATATAAATTAATATTCTTGCCCTACCTATTTGGCCTTGCCTTTGTATGAGGATGAAGAGCCAGCTACCAGCTGAGACCTCACAATTTTGCATTCAACATATCATAGGAAAAAGCCGTTTCTAAACTCCTGCCAAGAATGACATTTTAAAATACTTTTGTAGCCTGAGCTATCTTTTCTCTTCTTTTTATCCAAGGTGACCTGAGACTGCTGTTCTGAAAACATTCAGTTAAAACAGCTTGGAATGTTTATCTTTTACAAAATACATATAGTTGCCTACTTGGGATGGGTTTTAAATAACAGTAAATTCTCCTTTATTAGTAAAACGTTTGTGACTCGAGCATCATAAGATTAGCACCTGCTTCAGGAAAATTAAATAATGCAGGTAATGGATGAAAGAGGGAGACATCCAACAATGCTTTGAAATACAGAAAGAAAGCCAAGTAATTAATGTGCAACTTGGATTTCCTTCTAATCTGATTTTGTAGACTAGGAGCCAAATTGATCTTTTCATAGTAATGCCTATTTTATTTACTTCACTTACTTTTAAGTTGATACAGGTAGTCCTTGACTTCTGATCACAATTGAGCCCAAAATTTCTGTGGCTAGGTGAGACATTTATTAAGTGAGTTTTGGCCCATTTCTTGACACATTTGTTAAGTGAATCACTGCCTGTGTTAACTTAGTAACGCAGTTATTAAATGAATCTGGCTTCCCCATTGACTTTGCTTGTCAGAAAGTCATAAAAGGTGATCACATGACCCCAGGATACTGCAACCATCATAAATATGAATCAATTGCCAAGCATCTGAATTCTGATCACATGGCCACATTGGATGCTGCAACAGTCATAAGTTTGAAAAGCAGTCATAAATCTCTTTCCTCAGTGGTGTAACTTTGAATGATCATTAAATGAACTGTTCTAAGTCAAGGGCTATCTGTATAGTGAAGCTGTTCAAACTATCTGCCCTCAGACCTGATTCAGAAGTTACCGTTATCATGAACTCATAGAGTAGATCTCTGCTTTTCTGAGCTGATTCACACTTTCTGCTAAGGCATTTAGTTCAGGGAAGCATGATCCTGCCAATAATGGCTTACCATTGTGCTAAGCACCTATTGGGGCTTTACATCATCAAACCAATTAAGTACAAAGTATAAGTGTGAACCCGGACTAAATCTGAGTCCGCTAAACTTCTTTTACACAGTTTGTGTTACAAGTAGACAGTATATATTACATATTATTTTAATATTATTATGAAACGATACCACATTATCATTAATGTAATTATGAGCCAGAGCTAGGAACCATAATCCCAATTTATATTTCAAAAAATAGCTGTAAGAAAAATGACATTGCCTTAATCATGGTGTTTGTTAGTCGATGGTTGAACAGTTCATACAGGGGAAAAAAGATTTTTCGTTCCAGAGAAGGAAGGATGAGGAGAGAGAAAAGAGGAATTTGCAAAGCAGATTATGTTTAACCATCAGACAGAATGGATCCATGTACAGTGGTACCCCGCAAGACGAATGCCTCGCAAGATGAAAAACTCGCAAGACGAAAGAGTTTTTCATTTTTGAGTTGCTTCGCAAGACGATTTTCCCTATGGGCTTGCTTCGCAAGACGAAAACGTCTTGCGAACATTTTGCAAGGAGTAGGGGGTGGGAAGGTTCCGGAAGGTTTGGTTTCGCAAGACGAAAAATTCGCGAGACGAAAAAACTCGCGGAACGGATTAATTTTGTCTTGCGAGGCACCACTGTATAATGCTACATAGCTTCTAAAGAAGATCCTGGGCAGGGGAAAAATGCACACTGAAGTTGTAGTTTCAGCTTCTGTTTTTCCATGTATCAGTTCTCCAATGATTGCAGGTGCAAAAATGCTTTGAAATGCAGACATATATTGTGATTCCTTTTAGTTATTGCTACTTCAATTCCTTTAACATCTGAACCACCGGGCTTAGGTGGTTTCAGTTGATATTTATTACTATCTTACAGGCGGAAAAAACTGTGTACTTCAAACACTGAAACACATATATCTAGAAATTATATAAATAAAAACAAAATAAAAATAGAATAAAATAGCACAATAGCTTAATGCAGAATAGCAGAATAGATTAATGCTATTCTGTCATTGAGTGAGTAAGTGAGATGAGTGAGAACAAAAATAGGCACTTAATCGAGCAACAGGATATATCAAAATCCTGGTCAAACAGAAGAAGCTACAAATAAGCTTCATATTCTCTGCCAGCTATTTCTTCAGAATAGGATTTCAGATTCCTGTAAAAAAAAGCAAACAAGGAGCACATGGCTTGGGGATTCATATCCCATTTGGCATATGTCCTGATGTAGAGGGATATCTTTAAAATACCCACCGTAGAACTGCAGGGGGAAGTGCATCCAACCCACCAAGGTGAAGACCTGGAGAAATTTCAGAACCAAAAAAGGAAGGATTGGGTGATAGCACATACCCATAGACCACAGAATTAGATTATAATTTTAGATTATAAACTCAAACTCAAGTCCTATGGGCCAGCCCCCACCTGCAGGGTATTTACATCTGGCTCATGGGACCATCCTGAAAACAGTGAAGGAGTGGCCCGCAGTCCTCTGCCAGCAAAAATGGAGCTCGGGAGGGCGGCCCTCCCTCTTGGGAAGCCCTCCCGAGCTCCATTTTCACTGGCAGAGAGTTGCAGGAAACAGTCACAACCTAAAATGGAGGTCAGAAGGGCTGTGGGTTGCTCTCCCAAGCTCTGTTTTCGCTGGCAAAGGATTGCAGGAAGCCGTTGCAGCCAAAAAGGGAGCTCGGGACCCCATTTTCACTGGCAAAGCACTCGGGCCAACACATGCACCCCTGACGCAAGTGACATCAAGCGGGCCACACCCACCTTGCCAATGCCCACCCCAGCCCGCCGAGGTCAAACACAACCCTGATGCGGCCCTCAATGAAATCAAGTTTGATGCCCCTGATCTAAAATCTGGCATATTCACATAACATAATGGGAAGGGACTTTGTAAACAGAGACTTTAAGATTGTTGTTTGCTAGTAGCTCTTTTTAACAAGTTGATTTAAAACAGTGTCCAATCACAGAATTACAGAGCCAGAGGCACAGGAAAAAAAAGCCATGGGCTAAGATTGGTAGAACATCAGATCCAGACTGTGCAACTGTGAAGTCTATCCAGAACTTGCTTTTGTCTAGATTATTTGTCAATGTACCATTCTGCTATTGCCAGAAAACCATTTGCCTAACATCACAAGTTTCAATAATAATGTTTCTTTTCACTTTGCAGATACATTTGCCAGCAAAGTAGCAGCAACACAAGATCAATATGCAGATGCTTCCATAGGTAATGTCACTGGTAGCAACGCTGTGAATGTTTTCCTGGGAATCGGCGTAGCCTGGTCCATTGCTGCAATCTACCATGCAGCCAATGGGGAGACATTTGCAGTCCAGCCAGGCACCCTGGCTTTTTCTGTCACCCTCTTCACTATATTTGCTTTTATCAGTGTTGGTGTGCTTCTCTACCGGCGAAGACCAGAGATTGGAGGTGAGCTAGGCGGGCCACGGACTGCCAAGATTCTGACCTCAAGCCTCTTTGTGCTGCTCTGGCTCTTGTACATATTTTTCTCATCTCTGGAAGCCTACTGCCACATAAAGGGCTTCTAAAGAAACAATTGAAGATAGTATCTATATATATATCTATATATAGAAAGAGAGATATATAGATATAGATCTAATATTATTGAACAGAGAAGAAAAGACATTTGCCATGTTCACTTACCTATTGATGGAATGTAGCTTTGTGGTAGGAGTTTGAAATCTGCAAGAGTCTTCACCAGGAGCAGCAGCATTGCAATGGAGACATGGATGCAGGGCCATCTTTGCAACTCAGCCTACAAGGTCATGATGGAGTTACTTTGTATTTCCCTTTCCCCTCCCTCTCTAAGGAGCAGTTGGATGTCAAATGAGGTTGTTTGGAAAGACCAACAACCAATCTTAAGTTATATCACATTGGGCGAAGGACTTAAGTGAGAGTTCTTGACTTTCTGACCAATATCTTTGTTGCCTTCTTCATTAACTCAAGAACAAGCTGAATCACCACCCTCAATGACACATGTGAGTCTAGAGTGACCAACACAATCCAACGGGGTTCCAACCCTACGCTGTTTATGGGGAGGATAATTTTGTTTGAGGATTTGTTTTGTTCGTTTTTATTTTTGTTTTAACTGCCTGGTTGTTCAGATGTTATTAAACCACAGATAACCCTTTCCCATTTTTTTCAGAACTCTATTTATGACCAGCATTCTCTTAAAAGAAAAATAGCCACCTAAACTATATTTAATCAATTCTCCGTTTGCTCCAGACTGTGGATTATAGACTCATGCCCGAAGCCCTAGCATTTTCCCCTGTATTTCTGACATATTTTGTCAGATAAATTTCAGTTCCCTCCTATGCCCTTTCCATCTATCAATATTTGCTGCTATGCTCCTTCTCATACTCCAATTTGGGAATGCTTTCATTGTACTTGTTGTAATACTTTGCATGAATGAAGCAAACCATAATCTGTAATATAGCATTGAATAGTGATAGTGAAGCTGACCGACCATTGAAAATGCGTGTTTCTTTCCATATCTTTTCTTTTCAATGAACAGAGTGAGAGTCCAGAAATGGCTGGTATTCATTCTGTTGTTCTATATAAGGTTCCCAAGAAGCAATAACCAAGAGCTGGAGAAAGTCTTAGGTTTTAAAGGGAAGAAGCTGTGCAAGTTTCGTCACATTGAAAGGGATCTGTGTACCAGTCAAGTACAGGACTCAAAAAGTTGTTTATACTGAGTCAAGCCGAGGACTCTCACTTGGAGTGATTCTCTGAGATCTCAGGGAGAAGCTTATCCAGCCCTGTAACTATTTTAACTGGTAATTCCATGAATTGAACTGTTGGATAGTTGACATGCTAGCATATGCTTTACCACTGAGATGTGGATGAATTTAGCCTGTTTATTACTAGATTGCTGGAATTAATTGGGACTTCATTTTAAGTATGAATGGCTGTGTTGAACCCTAACTCACCAGAATATCCTTGATCTTTTTTTCAATCACCCATTTTACCCAGAGTATTTATGCTGCATGTGCTCCAGATGCCAATTCTTTGGTCTCTTGCATTGCTTATTCTCTCTGATCCTGCTCTTGCTCTGTGGAAATCGCTGAACATTTGTAAAGGGCAACCCATCATCAGAATACTGTAATTCAAATTTATTCTTCCATGCTGGAGTTAAAAAGTTCTACCACCCATTGGCCATCAGAACAACAATAGGTCCTGGCAAGAAATGTGCATTATCTGCACTGTCTGGCAGTGAATTGGCATTTATCTCCATGAATTAAAAAGTATCAGTATTGTTTTAGACATTGATAAGTACATGTCAACAATGTACTTATCAATGTTCAGAGTAGATAATGTACCAAAAAGGAGCTTTACTTGGGAACTATCATTCAGGGACAGTGCAACTGAACAGTCCAGTGATATTTATTTTGTAGCTGGTTTGTCTATTGTTTTCTCCATACGCTGTCTTTCTAATTTTTTCCTTTTTTTCAGAATTATCTCACCACTACATCTGAAATATCTAAAGCAGGCAAATCTAAATGAGGATTAGAGAGAATGAAACTTACTGAAACAATTTATTTTTCTTTGCTTCTGTTTGTTTCTTTGATTCTATTTATGGGTGCCAGAGAAGTAAAAATGTACATGACTTTGCTGCTTCCCTGGTCACATGGAAGCAGCGTGGGTAGCCATGTGCAGTACAGGGTTTATACCTTAAAAATGGTCATATAAACACTGCTATTACAGTTGTAACTGCACAATAGGCCTGTTTCTGAAAAAGAAAACTCACAAGTAATTAGGGGAAGACCAAAGACATTGATATTTCCATATCATAAAAAGATAGCCCTGCTTACAGTGATTAAGGAGCTGTTCTCTAAATATCAATGGAGAATCTATGGCCCTTTGGATATTATTGGACTCCAGTTCCAGTATGGCCAGTAGTTCAGAATCATGGGAGTGATATTCAATAATATTTGAAGTGTCTCAGGTTTATCCACCTCCAATTGAAAAATGAAAAGATATATATGTAAAATATATTTCTCATTGTCACTTTAGCAATGCTGCTGGATGTCGGTTGAAAAAAATCTGTAGACATATTTCCAAGTATTTCTCCCAAATATAGAATTATACTCTTTTGGAGTTTGTAATTTCTCCTTTATTCACGGGGGTGCACGACTGATAATGATAATTCTTCTATCACCATGACCCATTTTTTCATGGACAGTAACATGCACATCCGGTATGTTATGGTAAGCAAAGTGGCTATATGAATTCACATCCTTAAAATCCTATTATTCTTAAATCATACAATCACAGAATTGGAAATTACCTGCTCAGTGCATTAATTAAATGGAAAGGCCAGAATACCAATGCTGTAGAAAAGATATTACTCTAGAAAACTGCAAAAACTTGAGACATATTTCATGCCTTGGGGAAACTAATTGTATTTAATATAATGACTGAATGAAACTAATTGTATTTAATATAAATACAATTGAGTGAAACTAATTGTATTTAATATAATGACTGAGTGAATAAAGCAAAATAAGGGATGGATTTTTTTTAAGGCACGTAGAATTTCATACTAGATTTCTATCTGTATAGGTACCCCAGACTCATTAAAATTAATGGTAATTTTGCCAGAGTAATGAATTGGATGCCTGAAGTGTTTAGAGATTCGGGATGCCCGAAGTGTTTAGGGATTCCATTCAATACAATGGCTACCATTTTCTCATTCATTTCAGTGCAGAGGCTACCTGTGCAGATGCAGTGTCATTTGTGCATGACATGTGCACAGAGAAAGCTTTAAAAACCTAGTCTACATCACCAGTGAATGTACATCACCAGTGAATGTACACATTAACTGTGGCTATCTCAGATCCTTAGTAGCCTCTTAAAAAATAAAATTGTTCTCATATCACCTGGTTAAAAAGATGGAAGTTAGATTAGTTAGATTAGTTAGATTAGTTCAATTATTTTGAACTATCTGTGGAATGCTTGAATTCTGAGTTTTTCTTTTAATTTTTTCCTTGTAATTTTTTTTTCACTTTTGAAAACTTTTTGTTCTCCATTTAATTTCTTTTGATTTGTCTGTTATGGATTGGGGGAGGGGGCATAACATTTGGGTTGTTCAGGGATTATTATTATTAATAATAATACTATTGTGTTTGTGTAAAATTATTTCATTTCATCTGTTTTCTTTCATTTTACTGATGTGTGTAATGCACAGTAACAGAGAAACAGTGTGTACACTAATTGTGATCAATGGTACTCTGAGACACAGATAATAAAATGTATAATTAGTTTTGATTTAAAGATCAGCACTGCTGCATTTTCCCTCTATGCTGTCTCATTTCTTTTCTCCATTAATTCATCTCACCTAGTACATTTTCTTGTTGTATTATTAAATGATATAGTATTTCCTTAGACTAGATATAATGGATTCTACAAAATCTGGGAATTGCATTTACCAATCTGATGCTTAATTCCATTTAGAAAATGCAGTCAGATAAACAACCATATTATTTGTTAATTCCTCATAATGCATAAATTCCTCACAATTTATTCTATTTAAAATTCTGTACAAATACTGAACTACAAAGCCACATAAATTCAAAATACATAATTTGACATTTAAAATTATCATATAATAGTCTTTCATTCTTCAAAATATGATTTTATATAAAAGCTTGGGTTGTAAAATTTTAAAGTCTGACTTCCTTTTCATTAACACATAATTACATCAAGGAATTTACCCCCAAACTCACACAATTATACACATATTTCAGTACACAAATTTTTAGATTAGCAACCTTACTCATTTTATATAGTCACATTTGTTGTTTTTGGTATTGAACATTAAGCTATTTTTAAAGTTCCATTTCATATATTTCCTCATCTTCAGTGGTCACTGTCCTACAATTGGATACTAAAATCTTGATTAAACAAATAAAAATGCATGACAAAAAACCTCCCTTCCTAGAGTTGTAATGGATGCAAGTGTGTCAAACTTTTAATCCAAGTAGGCATGAGGCAGTATGTGGCCCAATTAGTAGCCAATATCAAGGATTGTGGGGCTCAGAAGTAGGCATGTATTCAAAACAGGAAGAACCAGGGAAAGAGCTAGTTCTCTCTCCATTTGGAGCCAAGGCATGTTGAATTTTGAAAGTGTTGTTGTAAGGATTGTCACAATAGGCTGCCATATGGAATAAAATACCTTAACAGCTGACAGGGTATTGTCTGTCACTACAATTTATTTTTTCTTTTCCTCCAGGTAGATCAGCACACTGCAAATAAATGAATTAGCTCTAGCTAACCATCATTTCATTTTCTAATACTGAATTAGGAAATGAGAAGCTTTCTGATAAATAAAAATTATGTCACGTGTCAGTTGTAGAGTACCAAAAGGGGGAGAAGCCAGAAAGATTAAAGTTCCAAAGTAGTCATCAAGTAAAAAAGAACATATATTTGGGTAATATGGTTGCCACTAGGACAATGTTCTCCGCTGAATTTGCTAGGTATCAAAGAATCAAAATGCAAAGGAGATAAGTTGAGGAAGTAACATGCTTATATATTGATCACCAACAGTCTGGCACATTATTCCATCCTCATTTTTGATTCCAGCCTAAGTCCCATTCAAATGATCTCATTTTGAGATCCCTGATTAATGCACAAAACTAATAATGCCCAGCTAGAAATAGATATAGCTCCAGTACATACAAGTAATACATTGAAAATCTTATCTTAAACCATGCTGTCTAGCACAAGTTTCTGGAGTAGAGGGAATCAAAATTTGACTCATTATTATTTTGTTAAGCATTGGGCTCCAAAAATCCAGGCAATATTATGTGGCAATGAGGCAGGGTATAAATTTAATTAAATAAATAAATTAAATAAATAAATTTCTTTGCTACTATCTAGTGGTCTTCCAAATTTTTACTATTCATATCTGGTAACCTTAATTTTTGTAACTTTCATAAAGTACAAGAGCATTTATAAAATTATGGAGATTGTGGCTCTAGAACTAGAAAGCTGCTTGTTGCTAATGTTAAAAAATTTATGTTATGATAATTGCTTCTCTCCCTTATGCAGGTACACAGAGACTTATTTGTCCTCATAAAGTAATTTTATTTCTCAGGTTAATAAAGTACTATCATTTATGTATGATAGCCCTTACAAAGCAAGCAGAAGAGATTTTTCATAGAAAGAACATTCATATCTCATTAACTATTCTGCTAAGAAAGTTTTACTAGAAGCAATAGCGTTTCCTAAGGCAGTGCTCTCAACCTTGCAAACTGGCTGGAGAATTCTGGAAGCTAAAGTCCACACATATTAAAGGTGCCAAGGTTGAGAAACTACTCAAAGAATTAGACGTATATTTGCCTGTTAAAATGAACACAGGTTTA
>JANHGC010003271.1:64750-74916 GCA_027560395.1 Boaedon fuliginosus | reverse complement strand
TCTGGCTTTTTCTGGGGGGGGGGTGAGGTGGGGAAATGTCACAGAAGATCTTCAGCACAGATGTCCTAGTAGAAAAGGCCTATCAATGAATATTCAATAGTCCAGTTTCATGATAGGTAGAGTTGCAGTCCCAGGCAATTCCTATGGTTCACTGTGATCTTTTCTTCAGCTAGGTCACTGATGATAAATCTTTTGAGCTCCTTAAAAATTTGGGGAATGCCCAACTTCACTCTGCTGTTGTGTCTTACACACATACCAACAAAAAAGATAAATAATTATCATCCCCACACAATCTAGACCACCCTGAACAATGGCATTCATCATATATTGGTGAATACTGGCATGTCACTCAAAATGTCATGGCATATCGCCTTTGATATGTCAAAGATTTATCATCACTAAGCTAGGTAGTCAGAAGAAAAATCACCTAAAGAGACAGTAAACCATTTTAGTCTTGCTCTCTGTAAGGCAGGGTAGTCAAACTGGCACCCCATGGGATGAGTCACGTGCAGGCCACGCGCACCCCAGCTCCACAAAGGACAAAATGTCACTTAATGGGAAGTGACACTGTGTGTTTGACACCCGTGCTCTAAGATCATGATTCAGTTTTCAAAAAGAAAAAAAGCAATCACTGCTTTAGAATCTATGTTTTCCTTGATCAGTGCCAGCATGAAAAAAATCGCTAACTTTTAATTCAGTGTCAGCAGAAAAGCTAGCAATGATTTGGAAACAATATGCTTGTCATATTTTATCATTTATGAAGCATTTTAATTTGAAAAATGCTTTCCAGTCCTCATTTGTTCAATTTTGCAATGTTCATTGCACAAGGCTGCCCCAACACAGCTGAAACCAAAGCCAAGAAAAGGTTAGGCAGCATGCATCAGTAAAAAGTTAATAACTAGTTGGCAGTATAACAATACTCTCAAAATCTTAATGCTGAATCACATCACCCTTTCTTAACACAGCTAATTATAACATCATGAAATCACTGCTGTTGCTGTTTTACAAAAAGAAATTTGAGAAGTAGAAAGATCAGAATCAGATGTTAATCTTTGATATATAGATGAAAGACTAGGGCTGACTGAGCACTAATTTTTTCACTGGGTTCCTATCCATTCTCATTCAAAGCTGGCCCAGGAAAACTGTTTCAAAGGATTTCAGAGTAATGATGTATTTGGGGAATAATTTGGAAAGCCATTGAGTATGAATAAGGAGGGACTTGCAGTTTCGTTATTGGGAAATTCAAGTCAATAAACTGCACTGCAATCAATAGAAACGTAAAGAAAAGAATTAATGGATAACATTAATTATTCAGTGTGCTGAATGTTAAACAGTTAAAACAGTTAAGCAAATTCCTTAGTTGTTCAAGGTAGGAAATGCTCATTCCTCCCAACCTTTTTCATTCCTACAAAGCAGCCAACAGAAAAACTGGACACTGTTCAGAAATTTCAGATACAATCTTGATACAAATACAGTACCACAACAGAATCACAATATTCCTTTTAATCATGGGATGTGGGGAACAAGGCTAACACTGGATTGCTTGCTCTTTTAACAGGGATGTAATATGGCACTCCACATCCAATTCCTTTACACCAATCATGGAAAGCCGATGTAATGAGCTTCCTTCTGAAAAAGAAAAGCCAAGGGAAATGGGGCAGACATCACAGTAATATATGGCTCTTGTTAGAAATATATGGCAGTTTGACTCAGGAGGTGCCTGGTTGGTGGAAACATGGTTTTGATAAAATGTGTTAAATCTGCAAAGGTTCTACCAAACTCCCAACTGTAGGCTAGCAGAAGCTATAGTGATGATATGAAAATCTCTGCACTCTTATACACATGGGGCAGGTAGATTTCCTTATTTAGATCAAATTCTGAAACTCAGACAAGAAGTCTAAGTCAAATCTACAATTTAAACCCTTGCCCAGCCATGTAAACCAAAATAGTACTATAGAATATTCCTTCTACCTACTTTTCTATTTTCCAGGATAACTACATAATTCCTGTTTAAATTATTGTCAGTGACCATCTAGCCTAGATTAACTTCCATAATGCTTGTACAAAACACTTTTCGTTAATATATTTTCTTTTAGCAAGTAAACAACAGGATATTTTAAGAAAAGTCAGTCTGCAACCTTCCCCGGCTTTACAATTTTCTTGATAGATTATAAGTGGACTATGAGAAAATTAAACACTGGATGAGTCATCAGTCTTACACACACACATACACACACTTCTTTAAGCAAGCTATGCAGCATTAAAAGGAGTAAAATAAAGTAAAAAAGAAATGTGTGTAATGTGTACATTTAAATGTGCAGCCTTATTTAAAATAAAGCCAGAAAAATGTTCAAAACAGTATTATTTTAAATATTGTATTTTGCCGGTTGATTGCTTCCAAATGGTCTCCACAGTCCTAAACACTTTTTTCCCTCAAAGCTCAATTTTGGAGGAAAGGAAAAAATGCTAGATTGAGAAGACTTCCAAATAAAGCATTAATCTTGCTTCACAAAACATGTAACTAACTTATTCTTGGAATTTCTAACATTCATGGACAATTTATATATTTTAAAAAATCAAACTGTACTGTACAGTATTGGAGCTCTGTTTTCTGTTTTCTCTGTTTTCCCCAGTCAAGAAAGCAACACTAGAAACATTATTTGATACCTAAATATCTTAAAACATTATCTAGAAAAGTTATTCTCCTTTTAACAATGAATTGCTTTTTCCCTGGGATGTGGAATAAAGCTCTCCTGCCTTTTTAGCTAAACAAGTCAGTACATTTGTGAGATTAGTGTGGTGTGGTATATGTATGTTAGTGAAGACAAAATGTTTATTTCAGGTAATATAAAAGTTCTAGATTTTCCTGTTTATTTGTTCACACTTGATAAGTTCCCTTTCCACTAAAGATTTAAAGTGTTTTATGATTGTAGCCACAGTTACATAAAGTAGGACAAGAAATTGTATTTTGGTTTAAAACAGACACATTGATTATTTTTTTTAACAGAAACTGTCCTTTTGCGTTTTCCTTTCCAGATATAATCACTACAGATCTGGTATAAACTTCATGATATTTCCTTTATAAGCACTCCATTATACAATGCAGAAAACTATATAAAGCATATCCACGCTATACCATAAATGTAAACTAATCTATTTCCCTTTGGAGATATAGATGATTTGTAGAAAACACGCAGAAACAAATTGGGTAAAACAACCATTGGCTAACTAGACAGGGCATTTGAGACATCAAATATTATTCCAATATCAATGGGAACTTTGGTTAAAAGGAATTAATATTGAAGCTGAGGGTATTCCACATTACACAAGGGCTATGCATTTTGTACCAGCTGAAGTCTCCGGATGCTCTTCAAGGGCAGCCCCATGTAGAGCCCCATGTAGAGTACAATCACAAACTGATAGGATTCCTTTTCAGGATGTAGCCACCTTGGAGTGCTGTTAATAGATCGGAAGGCAAGACGGAAGGCCATTTAGTTTATTTAAAACTAACAATATTGCCTGGTGCAAAGATAATTACATTAAAAATAATCGAGACCCATTTGTAGGACTTTTCCAAAAGATTTTATCAAATTTGCTTTTGCTTAGAGGTGCATTGAAATAAGTAAATTATGCATTGTAGATGTAATAGGTCAAGGCAGCTGAACCCCATTATATTTCTGATCAAGTAACTCCAATTTCATTTAAAATCGTGAAATGCAAAGCAAGCAGCCCTTTAGAGTGAAAATTATCCTGCCTTGTATGAGTTTAATGACCATGGAATGCGAGTCTTTTGTTAAATTGCATGCCACTATTTAAAGTCTAGTTAGTATAACTATCTTTAAAGACTCCTCATCAAATCTGCACACGTTTGCTTTATTTTTAGTTTTTAAACTTAGGTCTGATTTGATGGCCTGTATTAGTTTAACATTACTACAAAATGAAATGGTTTGATTAGTCATAAGCAGTCCTATAAATAAGATCTCTCAGTCCAGTTCTTTATATGATTTCACCTATTTCACACAGGATTCCCAGTGTGTTAACCTTGTACTTAATTGTGAATTTCTAAATTAGATTCATAAAATTGAGATGAGCTATTTAATCAAATGAGCCATCAAAACTAACAGTCTCTTCAGTGCAGGAAACCAAATTAAAAAATCTGTAACAGATGGTCTACATTATGTTTGAACTTACCCAATAAGGGTAAGCCCACCACCTTTATAAATGGTTTCCTTGTTGTACTATTCACAATACAAGGATTCAATCTGAATCTATAATTCTCCGCCATTTCTATTATTTCTCCCTTGAATCTTTTCTTTTCAAAGCTAAACAAGCAAGGACCCTCAACCTACCTCTCTTCATTTTTTTCCCATAAATACTATTATCCCCACCCTGTATCTGTTGATTTTATTTTTAATCTAAATAGATAAGATTGCTTCTTTGTTGTTTAACTGTTAAATTCACCCACCAAAATCTTTTTGAATTTTATTTGTGCTTTCTTGCAAATTAATTATCCAACTATATTGTGCTACTTGAAAATTTTACTTTGCACCTCTTCATCCAAATTATTAATAAAAATATACTGAGTCCAAGACTGAAACTTGTAGAAGCCTATTTAATATTTCTCTCCAGTTTAATGAATAATCGCTGATAAACGATTTCTGAATACAATTTTAGATTCTTGTTGTTTCAGTTTAACTGCCATCCAGCCTACCTTTCTCTTCAGATCATGATATATTTTATAAAATGCTTTACAGGTAGGCCTTGTTTAGTGATCACAATCAGGACCAGCAACTCAGCTGTTGATTAAGAAAAACATTGGCTGTACTTATTATCTTACTTTAGTTTTCCTTTGCTTTATAAACCTACAAAGAGTAAATTCCGGGATTGGCTGGAAGTTACTTTTTCATCACCATTGTAACTATGAGTAAATGCTGAATGAGGCAATTGCTAAACAATTACCTGTACTAAAATGAATATGTATTGTATTAGAGCATTTCCACCATCGATTAAGAAAGTTAGAAAGAAAAAAAAGTTTAAATTTATCTGATAAGTCTACTGCATCAAGGTGCTCACAGGTGGTTATTATTATTATTATTATTATTATTATTATTATTATTATTATTTACTTTATTCGTTAAACATGAAACTCAGTCAACTGAACATTCAAAAATGCATCACAAATACCATTGACTGGTGCTAATGGTTGATACAGATTGCTGTCAGTGTCCTAGGTATCCACCAAGTACATTATTATTATTATTGTTGTTGTTGTTGTTTTTATTATTAAAATAAAATTTTCATAGTGTGAATCTGTATTAGGAACAACTATTTTTTAATGTTGCCCTTTAAAAGTTTCCGAACCTTTTGGCTGTCCATTGATGGAAACAAAACGTTAGACTACATAGGCCTCTGGCTGATCCATGAGGCTTCTTCTTATGTTCTGACTGGTGGTTACAATAAAAATAGACACAAGCTGACAAGGCAATCTAGCTAAGTGATGTTGGATACCAGCTGTCAAAGCTACAGTTTGTTGTATTGAAAAGTCTCAGAGACTATTTTCAGTCATTTCTCTAACACATTCTTCCCACAAGAAAGTGTTAGTGGTTTCCTTGAAAATTCTGCCTGGCCAATCCTAACACATTTTTTAATGGAAAACCTCATGTATCTGTCATTATAGCATGTAATTTGCTTTTTGTCTAGAATGTTGATAGCATCTGAAATTTAAAAACACAATATGGAAAGCACTTCTCTAAATGGCAAATTTAATTCAGCATGAAGAACTAAAGAACCAATGACTTGTTCTGAAAATACTGGACACTTCCTTTCTTTTGAATTGTTTCAAAAATATATGCATGGTCTTTGTCATTTTCAGATATATAAAATGGATATAGGGAAAATGAGGATTCTGCAAGGTTACCTAAAATTAATGTAATTAATAAAATCTTAAATTTCACTTTAATGCAAAGAGAATAGTAAAATTCTGTTGGCCTGTCCTAAAATCAAAAAGCTGCTTTTGAATTAAAGTAAGAACAACTCTGAGAAGGTATTTAAGCTTTCCAAAACTACCACACACTCAAATTTTCAAAACCAATGTAACCTTGTTACAAAAGAATAAACAGTTGATTACAATTTGTTTATGTGAAAAAAAATTACACAGAGAAAGAATAATCTAACAGAGGTAGATATAGAGAAGCTATTTATGTTATTGCGCCTTCATGCTTTTCTGCCAGAAGTTAAAAAAAAAAGTCTGCTGAATCATTGTGTATGTCTGATTTCATATATATAATTTATCAAAGTCAGGCCCCATCAGCCAATCATAATATGTTTTATAATTAGTTTTTCAGAAAAACATTATTGTTCTTAAGAAAATTCAAAGATCAAGCATCAAATGAGTTAGGAAATGTTTAAAATAAAGTAGCAACCTGTTTAATGATAGAACAAATTATGTATTAAAGAAGAGTGCAGGAGTTACTCCTGTATTTATGTCTGCACAGTTCCAGGGTTTCTCACAATAGTGGACAAGTATTGAAATAAGTATTGGAACACAATAATCATCCCCTAACTCTCTCATGTTCAACAGGTCTATTGTCTGAAGCAAACTATATTCATTCCAATGCATCTTTATAAAACTCCTTTATAGGAAGAGAATTATTTTTTATTTATTTTTTATTTATTTTTATTAGATTTATACCCCGCCTCTCTTCCCCAGTCAAGGGGAACTTGAGGCGGCTCACAACAGTTAAAAAATACAATAAAACAACCATTAAAAGCAATAATACAGTATATTAAAAACATTTACAACACAATCATACACCAACCAATAATCATTATTCCAGGAGGGGGGCATCAGTTCCAAGCCTGCCAACAGGAGTTACTCCTGTATTTATGTCTGCACAGTTCCAGGTCTTAATGGCTCTGCGGAAGGCCAACAAATTCGGAATGGTTCTGATCTCCATGGGTAGTTGGTTCCAGAGGGCCGGTGCTGCCACAGAGAAGGCCTTAGCTTGGGGACCCACCAGCCGACATTGTTTAGCTGACAGGACCCGTTACAAGCTGACCCTGTGGGATCTAACTGGGTACTGGGAGGCATGTGGTGAATTATTAATTCAGTTTGTCTTATAGAAGAGTTTAATGTGGAAAAGTGTGATCTTTTTACACACGGTCCATATGCCCACATTTATTTATTTATTAAATTTGTACCCTGCCTCTCTTCCCTGATCAAGGGGAACACGAGGCAGCTACATGATGTGTGAACTCGAGCAATTCAAGAAGGACTTGACTGTCTTTGAGATTTTTACCTCTCCACATATTTTTTCTACATTTATGTTAATATGATATGTTTTTGGCAGCAATCTTTCATATTAGAAGGCTACCTAAAGAATGGAAACGTTTGAGATTGTATGGTCCTGTAGAATGTATCTGTAAATATTAGAAAAAGGAAATAAATGTTAGTAATATTACAGTTGATTGGTCTTGCCCTATGGAACATTCCACTCTCCTGGTCTTTCAGAATAGCATGGAAACATGGTTGATGACCTTTCTTGGGATACAGAGACAAACATGCAGCTTTTGGGCTGGTTAGCACTCTGAAAGCCCTCTGCCCACCTTTTAATTATTTTTTTTAACATTGTGTGCTTCTTTAAAATTTTATACACTGTTATTGTATTTTTAATATTTTACTCTACACTGCCCACAGTTTCTCTGGGAAGCAGATAGGTGGTTTTAAAATTTGAGAAAGAAATAATTTTCTCTTTAGTATTTCAATAATTTCACTTCATTTGTGGGCCTTTATGAGCAGGTTCTAAACCTATTATTCTGTTTGAACTAATGTAGTGATAGCAATAATGCTTATTTAGTGGAAATGTACCTAAGAGGAGTACAGGAAGGCAATGAAATATATAATACAACTAGCTGATGACCTGGCTTCACCTAGGTATTTATTTTTCTGAATGTTGCATTACACAGGAAAATCCTGTAGTCGGTCCAAGCTCAAGATGTAGTAGCTCTATTGGCGTCATGCTGCCCTGTCATGCAGCATTGCAAAACAGAGGGAGCCCCCTTGTGGAGTACTGTGAAGCCGTCAGCACTATTTTTAGGGGACACAGAACCTATCCGATGGGCGTTAGGGGTGTCTCACCCCCCCACAGTGTTTGTTCCCAGAGGGTAAGTCATCTGTGTTCCAAGTTTGGTTCAAATTGGTCAAGCGAGAGCTATGCTGGAACATACACACACACACACACACACACACATAACACACACACACACACTGGGGTCGTGCGATCCCCCTTTTGCGACCTTCTGACCAGCAAAACGAAGCGAGAAGCCAGATTCACTTAACAGCCGTGTTACCCACCGAACAACTGCAGTGACTCCCTTACCAGCTGCGGCAGGAAAAGTTTTGAAATGGAGCAAACTTCACGTAACAGATGTTCTCACTTAGCAACATAACTTCTGGGCTCAGTTCTGGTCATAAGGGGAGGACTACCACAGTACAGAAAGAAGCCAAGGAACCCAGAGCACGCAGATTGAACAAAACTGTGCCCAGGTTGCATCTTTTAGTACTAACGGTGCCCTCGAGTAGTTAACGCTCACCTTCCCGCATCTGGTCCAGTTTGCCGAGATGCTGCTCTACTACCTCTTGTAAGGCCTGCAACGTCACGAGGCTTTGGTACTCTCTGTCCCAGGCTGGGTTTTCTCCGAGTGCCTCTGAGAAGAAAGATTGCAGGTGAGACAACATCGCTCCAGACCAACACTAGAACGTATGAAGAACGGCCGCGGGATCTGGGTTGGGCTAGGCTAAAGAAAAGAAGGATTAGGGGCGACATGATAGCAGCATTCCAGTATTTGAGAGGCTGCCACAAAGAAGAGGGGGGTCAAATTATTCTCCAAAGCACCAGAAGGCAGGACAAGAAGCAATGGATGGAAACTAATCAAGGAGAGAAGCAACCTGGAATTAAGGAGAAAAACTTCCTAATAGCGAGGACAATTAACCAGGGGAACAGAAGTTGCCTTCAGAAGTTGTGGGTGCTCCATCACTGGAGGTCTTTAAGAAGAGGCTGGACAGTCACCTGTCTGAAATGACATAGGATCTCCTTCTTGAGCAAGGGGCTGGACTAGAAGACCTCCAAGGTCCCTTCCAACTCTATTCTGATTGATCAGTTGTAGTAGTAGGAGGAGGAGGAGGAGGAGGAAGAGGAGGAGGAGGAGGACAATGACGGCTATGGGATCCTTGGTACTCTCGTTTTCTTGCAGACACTTCATTCCTCCAACCTAAGCAAGGATCCACCAAGAAGATTTCCACCAACACTGCACAACCCTTTTGTTGTGATCTTAATGCTGGAACAGTTTTCACAAATATAAACAATTAAAAACATATCCATAAAACTTAATGCTACAATGGGTTTTGGGGTTCTTTCCCCTCAAAATATGGTGGTAAAGTGGACCTGGCCCCCCACCACAACATTTCCCTGCCAAGCACTACTGAGGGCTCCAGGTAACAGAAGCTCTCCAGCCAATAGAGGCAAGGCATGCAAATCGGGCAAAGAATGCTGGGAATTGTAGGCTGCAGGGAGGGAGCAAGGAAGAAAGGAACGAGGAACGAAGGAAGTAAGATGGAGGGGAAGAGAAGGGACGGAGGGAGGAGGGAGGGAGGACGATGGTAGGAAGATGGCAGTCCTATAAAAAAATTACCTGGGCAACGCCAAGTCATTAGCTAGTAATTGACTTAAAAAGTCCCTTTTTTACATTTGCATTTCCAACATTCATTGGAAATGCCTTTATATGTTCTCGTCTTTTTTTCTCCTAATAAAGACGATTGGATGCAACAGTCAGAACTGAAGAAGCTTCTTGGAGGAGAAGCAGAATGTCTTCAAGGAAAGACAGATCAGAATAGAATAAAATGACTTTGCTGCTTTATTGTCACTTTGAATGTACACCAATTGGCAGGCATTAAAAATGAAATTCCGTTGCATACGGCTCTCAAAGGGTCACCACTTCCAATTTTACACTACGTAAACATGACAGGATCAATAAATAAATACAAAATTATGTATATAATATAATCTCTTAAAACAAGTCCCTGAGGGGATGTGTGTGTGTATGTGCTCTATTCACACCTACACGCCAGAACCAATCTCACCCAAACTTTGCACATACATACCTTGGCA
>JANHGC010003271.1:12072-22951 GCA_027560395.1 Boaedon fuliginosus | reverse complement strand
CATGTTGTAAGCCGCCCAGACTCCTTCGGGAGGTGGGCGGTATAAAAATGTAAATAAATAAATGTTTGTTGGACGAGGATGCTTTGGAATTCCAGAAAATAAATCTTTTTCTCTGCAATATATATTGATTGCAGGAGATTCTAGCAGCATCGTCTCTGCCATCTGCTACACCGTCTCGCAAAGTGCCCACGGCAGCAGCACGTACGCCCTGGAGTCCGGCTCAGACTTTAAGTCCCGGGGAATGACCAATGAGAACCGGGTCGTCTTGGGGCCCGGCGTCACAACGACCACTTGCGACGTGAAGCTGGTTGACGACAGCGAGTACGAAGAGGAGGAAATATTTGAAGTTGTGCTGACCGACCCATCCGAGAACGCTCGCCTTGGGAGCATCACGTCCGCGCAAGTTACGATCGGCGGTCCCAACGATGCTTCCACTGTATCCCTGGGAAGAGCGGCTTTCAGCGTGAGCGAGGAAGCAGGTACAACGATGGGAATTACTTCTCTCTTGCCGTGTGTTGTATTATTGTCCTCTTTCCATTTAATGCACAAAATAGACACCCATGCTTACAATGGCATGATTTACTTAACAGCTCCAGTGGTTCGCTTAATAACGGCGGCCAAAAGGTCGTAAGATGGGGCAAAACGGCAGGAGTGTTAGCAAGGATGCAGGAATAATTATGGGAATTGCCGTATTTTTCGGAGTATATGACGCTCTGAAGTATAAGACGCCCCTAGCTTTTGGGGAGGAAAGCAAGAAAAAAAAAAACTCTGCCTCCCAGCAATTTGCCTCCTTGCAGCAAACGGCAAACAGCCTGTTTCAGCTTCAAAGCAGCCTGATTAGCACAAGCAGATGATTGACGGTTGGATCGGCCTCCTGACGATCAGCTGTTTCAGGCTGCAGGGATTGCCACTGCCTATTTGCCACCTCCACATGCCCCGTTTTTGGCCTCCCCGTGCCCTGTTTTCAGCCCATTCCGATCCCCACCGCCTGAAATGAGCCAAAAATGGGGCGTGTGGAGGCATCAATTTTTTCCTTGTTTTCCTCCCCAAAAGCTAGGTGCATCTTATACTTCGGAGCATCTTATACTCTGAAAAATACGGTATATTCTGAAATTTTGGGATTTATCACGCTACAAAGAACTTTGATTAATTATGCATGAGTAAGAACCAAATAAATTATATTACTTTAGTGGAAAAACTGTATAATGTATATTGCTTTAAAAGTTCATTTATACAATCTACAATTGAATATTTCCAACACTGAAAAATCTGACCACATAAAATTCTTTGTGATCATATTGTTTAAGGTTTGAATTCCATAGTATATAGTTATGTTAATATATCATGTGATTTTAAAAAACATTTTTCTTTTTTGTTCTTTGGAGAGATTTCCTACATTTTATGGGCTACGTTCATTAAATGTGAATGCTAAAACTTCATGCTTGTGATACAAAACATGCTGTACAAAAATGCATCTGAACATGGTAATGCTTATCTAAAAGCAGGGATAGCGGAAATGATTTTCTGTAAAACAATATTCATTCTCCAAAGGCCACAGAGGATTATAGCAGTTATGTGGCAACCCTGTTTAGTTTTTAAAAAGTTGTTCAGTAGTTATGGCAATATCCTGTAAAAAGAAGACTATTCAAAAAAACATCAATTATGACTGGTGGGTACCAAGAACTAAGTAACTGTCTGCTCAGATATTCAGCCCATCTTGAGTATCATAACGCGGAGAGACATCAAAATGCTTCTGCTTACAAGGAAGAGCATGTGGGCAGTAAATATTTATACCTGACAGTACCAGAATATGTCTAAGTAATTTGAAGCCAAATTAGGAATGATAAACATCAGTTTAGTAAGATATATTTCAGAGTAGCTAATTATTGGAAACAAAATCTATTACTACAGTAGTGAGTGAGCCTGTAACCTGTTACCCCATTGCTTTTAATCCTGCCTGCATTTGTTCTTTTGTCTTTACCTTCTAGAACTTCAATTATGTCTTCAACTGGTTTGGTTTCTGACTTCTTAACCAATTTACTCTGGCCATAAGTGAGTCTTTTTTAACAACTGGAAATATAACAATACTTTTTCTCCAATTCAGTTTTGACTTTAGATATGAAAAGCATATTTGAAGCTCAATTTTCTTATTTTGTTATTTCAATTTAAAAGCCCCCATTTTACCCATTTATTTCTACCTGTATTTTGGGGGTTAACATTGATAAGGCAGTTTTCATTAAAAAGATTAAAAGTAAAACAACAAATAAAAGTTGTACACAAATAAGTAACTCTATGTTACTTGCATAATGTAAGTACAGGCCGTGCAAACATGTGAATTATATATATCTATACGTAGTATGGAAACCTGATACTACCTAGCAATTTCTTCATTCTGGAATTTGTTCTTATGATAGCAATAGCACTTAGACTTATACACCACTTCACAGTGTTTTGCAGCCCTCTCTAAATGATTTACAGAGTCAGCATATTGCCTCCAACAATCTGGGTCCTCGTTTACCGACCTCAGAAGGATGGAAGGTTGAGTCAACCTTGAACCTGGTGAGATTTGAACTGCCAAATTGCAGGCAGCCAGCAGGAGTAGCCTGCAGTACTGCATTCTTACCCACTACGCCAACATGATCCTCACTGAAACAGTGTCTGAGGAAATATCTGTTCAAGTACTGTAGAGTTTCAATTTAGGATATTTTCTTTCAGAAAAATAATTATTGCTAATCAGTTAAACAATTTGGTCATTTCTAAAAAAGAACATTAGTTTCCAGAGCAATACCTACTACATTTTTATTTAACCCAGAAATTAAAGCTGGATACCTTAAAAAGCATTTCAATGTTGTGAGTCATTAGGTTGCTTAATTATGGCAGAAAACGCTACAGTTCAAATTTTCAATTATCTGTTTGACAGAATTTAAAAGGCTAAAGTCAAGTAAGGAAGAGAGCCATCTTTATTTCCAGGAATGATAAAATGCCATGAAATAATGCTGATTTGGGAATAAAGAATGTCCATTAGCTTGGGCAATATGAAGAGAAGTCGGTGAGGTTCCTTCATCCTTTCCTTTTGCCCAATTCAACAGTATCTCAGATTACATTTCTCTGAAACTCCTTTTCTCTCCAAAGTATAGGAGAAAATAATATTGCATGTAATAGCTCGTCCTTAAAGATAGTGCCACATCATAAAAGACCTGTTAGTCCAGTATTCAACACTTGCAGTGACTAAAAAGATACTCTGAAGAAGCTCATAAGCACAGTATTACTCTCTTGTAATATTCACTAAGACTTCTTGAAGATAGATAGTAATACAGAGCCACTGATAATACAGAGCCACTGATAACCCTGTCCTCCATGGTAATTCCTTTTAAAACTCTTCAAGCCATTTGTCTTCAATATACATCTTCAATATAAATTCTACAGCTACATTATTGGCTGCATAGTTTTTTAATTCATTTATTACAAAAGCTACCCTAGGCCACTTCATACTCTAATGGCAGGCAATACATGTTATGCATAATAAAGATATCAATGATAAAACTTCCAACAGATTCAAAATAACAAAAATATAACTCACAGCAATCAGCTGAAGTATATTTCTCTTCTTCACCTCAGCCCCCACCTATACATTTAAAAAGCCGCATTATAACCGCTTTTAGAATAAAAGGAGTAAGGATACAAGTCTTACATTTAATGGGAGGATAGTCCATAGGAAGGGACATCTCACAAACAAACATTTACTTCCCAATCCCCTTTTGTTACAATTTACATGGATGGGGACTTTCATAAAGCCTTCACAGGATTGCCCTGGGCAGGGAGATTCTGTCTGGAGCAGGTGACCTCAAAGAAAGACAAGCTTTAGGTCATGTACAACCTTAAAAGGTGATCATAAGCACTTGAGACTCCCACCACTCAGCATTAACGGATAAGCCCAGGATCTAGTATGTAGTATGGCAAAGGAAGACAAGTACATCTTTTATCTTCTTTTTCCACTTTATGTCTAATTTTCTACCTCACAATGTTCCTACACAATTTGTCAGTTAGAATGACATAACAGAGGTGCTCCAGTGCCTTCTGAATTTTTTTTTCAGTTCTACAATATGAGAACTGAACAATTGAAATTAGTGGTCAGTATTATGTACAGTTTTCAAGAGTTTTGAATAAATAAATAAGTTTTATTTATTTGTTCCCTTCCCAATAATCCATTCAGGATTATAGATTATTGGGAATATGCTTTTTAGTTCAACAAGAGTTGCATTCTGAGTGAACACTTTAACTGAGCTATCTGCTATAAAGTAAACATCCTTTCCATATTAAGTGACTGAAAGTTTAGAGTGTAAAATAATTTAAATTGCTTTTGCCATTTTGAAAATCCATTTACTCTACCTGTAGACATTCTTATAGAACTAGTATGAAGAGTTGGGAGGATGCCTCATGTAAAATGTTTATATATAAAAAGAGAGGACATGAGAGTTTTCCTCCTGGAAATATAAACAGAAAAGCAAAAAAGTCAAAATGCTAGTTTCTGGGGTGAAGAAGACGTGTTCTATTATTTCAGAAATATAATTAGTTCTATCAGCTGAAGGAAAAATGTCACCTCTGCAAGACAGACCATCATGTATCAAAAAGAGAAGGTCATCTTGCCTTTGCTTTATTAAGTGCAGTGGCTCCACAGAATTTTCAGAATGGAAGGATACTCTTGAAGCACAGCCTAAAAGTTATGCAATGAAATAAAAGAAATTGTAACAAGTGGATGGTCCTTGCATAATTGAAGAGAAAATATTCACTATTATAACACGATGTATCATGTATTACTCTGTTTTGAAACAGATTGGTAGCTACCCAAACTAGATGCTACGGTATGCAGAATAATTGCTTAGTAAATTTAAGGTTGCTACATACTATACAGATTAGGAAGACACATAATGCATGGGAAAGAAAGAGGTATATAGAATAAAGCTGGCTAATACATGGGGTTCAGTTACTGAGGGGTTGATGAAGACTATGGGTTATTGTGTGCTTTGTGTGATTATTATAAATTAACAGATGAACATAATAATGCCTAGGACATTAATATGTATTCTGCTCCTTGGTCACTAATAAAATGCACTCTGTTGGTGATAGGCAGCATAAATGTCACATTGGAGAATATATTTCTGTATCCATATAGTCATCAATATGTTTTTTTCCTTCCATCCATCTTGTATTACATTTGCAGAAAATTATGTGAGAAAAATAGGAGAAGGTTGGAAAGCACAAATAGTATTTAAGGACTATTGAGGACAATGACTAGCACAGTGATGACAACCAACAACCATAACAATGTAAAGGAAAGAACAAAGAGACTGCCATGATTAATGATTTTGTGTGATGATGGCACTAGATGTGCTGGCAAGAGGCGTGTTTGTTGTATTCTCAGGAGTTGTGACCTGGAGATGACAAGTGCATTATAGTAACAGCTGTGAGAGACTATTCATTGGAGATCTGGGAGGTTTCAGGATGGAATTCATAAAATTATGGTGTGGCGTGACAGACTTTTGGGGAAGAGGAGGAACACATAAAAAAGAAGACATATATAAAGACATATGCATATATCATGTGACACCATGTATCGATATAGTGAAGAAATGGTGGGGCCTGTTCTATTTCACAGTTGGCACAGGCTGGGAAGAAGATGCACTTTGAGGGGGTAACGGTGGGAAAGGAGAATGCAAGCTGCAACCCCGCCCGAGGTCGCCTCCTCACCTCTGTCCAGTAGGTTATCCAGGTCTTGGTCGACCCCCAAGAAGTAGCATTTCCTCCAGAGACCAGCGTAAGTGGCGAAGAGCGGCCGGCCGCACCGAGATTGCAGCCACCGGAGCCCCAGGAGCGTCCGCCAGTTCTCTAGCTGCAACAGCAGGTTCCCGGTGGGGGGAACTGCCTCCGCACTGCCGCCGCGGGGGACCCGTGCCTTGGCATCCCGCAGGGGCAGGTGCGGCAGCGGCAGGAGTCGGCGGCGTAGGTCGGGCGAATGGGCGCTGCCGACGCGGTCCTCGCAGCTCTCCCGGTGGCGCCGGGGGTCAGTCTCGTACCAGTGGTCGGTGAAAATGGCCGTGACGAGCAACGCCAACGAGCAGAGGCTGAGGCACAAGCTGAGCACCCGCGCTCGCACGCCGCCCATGGCGCGCCCCTCGCCTGGCACGCAGTGTCTTTCAACGGATGCCCGTCCTGCTTTCAGAGCTCCCGCGCATGGTGCCGCGAGGGGCAGCAAGAGCGTCCAGAAGGAGCCTCCAGTTTCTGCTCGCTCGCATGATCAAGCCATCGACTGGGGAAACGGCGGCGTCTGTCCCGCGTTCATTGTTCACTCTCCACGGCTATACAAAAGACGGCCCAGGAGTCTTGCAGTACCTCTGGGGAGACGCCAGGGGGAGCAAGATGGCCGCCTTAGCTTCAACCGATCGGCAGCGACGCCCCGGAGCAAGAAAGCGCGCGAAGCCAACTTGGTCCACGGGGAGGGGGCTGAGTAAGGATCCTTTGTCTTGATGAGGAAATACTATGCGTCTTCTCGTTTATTCTAGTTAGTCCAACTGACTGCAGGCGGGAATTTCATGAGGATAAGCATATTCTAGTGCAGCCTTTTCATTGCTTAGGAATGGAAAACCTGAAATCTCAAGAGTCCTTGTGGAAGAAATAGAGCTTATTACAGCATGTGAAAATGCCAAACGATCTCATTGTTTAATTAGCATCGCCTCATGCTGTTATAGGATTAGTATTTTGTAGACAGGAGAAAGGGATCAATTCCAAAAACATTCTATCAGTTATATCTGAACAGGGGTGGGTTTCAATTTACCAGGTGTGAAATACCCACTGAAACATCTTGCACAGTAGATATAGGCACCCATCAATAAAGTATTTGCTGGAGGCTCTCACATGACTGCAATGGGGGGGGGGGATTCACAAAGTCCAATGGGTGCAGCCAATCTATCCATTTATCCAAATGCAAAAACTGCATATAATCTGAAGAGAAGTGAAACTTACCGAAAGTGTCTCTACATTTTAATACAAAACATGTTCCCCACTCCCTGGGTACAGAAAGTGAAACAAATATATTTATATCCTATTTTTTAATGTTTTTCATCAACTCTTTGGAATGAATAGATTAGACTTCCATTTTCCTAGGTTGGCCAGTGGAACTATTTTACTTTGGTGGATAGGTAATCCTCAAATTATAATAACAGTTGGGCCATCCCTAAGCAATGTGATCACCACCTACCATGTTACATTGCTAAATGATAGCAATTTAGGCAGTACCAGTTACCACTGTAATTGTAAGACACATAGGTTATTAAGTGTGTATCAACAGAACTTCCAATAGAGTTACAGGGGTACTGCCAGGGAGTAGTACAGGGAGATCCTGAGAGGCCCAACACAGGATATACATGGGTTGGGAGGGAGGGCTGCAGGTCTATATGTACAAATGCAAAGAAGCCCAAGGAAGAAGGCCATGGTGCATTGCAGTGGGAGATATTTACCAGAGCAACTTGTGATGTTGGTATCCCCAATGACTATGCTTATGGAAAGCCAGCAGAGAAGGTCACAAATGGCCTGAGCTTCAAGAACCAGTTATAAGTAGCACCATCGCCATTTCAATTGCTGACCTGAAATAAACAGATAAGGACCATACACTGTGGGCCCCAAGTCTCACAAATGCTATTTCAGAATCAGAATATTAATAAGCATATTCTGCCAACTTTTAAGGTACCTTAAAATGGCACATAGGGCCATGACATGTTTGATCTATGACAGTGTTGGTGAACCTTTTCAGTACCAAGTGCCAAAACGGGAGCGCGCGCACACGTGCAGGGGAGCACCAGAAACCAGAGGAGCTGGTCTTCGCATGCAAGGTAGTGCTGGTAGTGCAGAAGAGCAGCTGCCCAGAACGTATACGCGCATCAGGAATCTGAGTTTCCGGTTTCCGGCATGCATGCCAGCCACCTGGTCTTCCGGTTTATGGCATGCATGTGCACATAAAGGCCAGCTGGCTGGTGCACATGTGCGTGCAGAAAACTGAAAGCTCAGCTTCCTGGTGCACATATACGGGCTGGGGAGCTAATCTTCCGTTTTCCAACACTCCTGAAGAACAGCTGGCCGGAACCCAGGGAAGCAATAGGCAATGGCTGGTGTGTCCAGAGAGATGGCTCTGCATGCCACTTCCAGCGCACGTGCCATACGTTCGCCATCACGGATCTATGATATGCATTTTAAAAATAGCATAATGTAGTCCTTTTAAGGCTGATTGGCATACACATGCTGTGTAAACCCTTCATTAAAACTGGAATCTGGCCAGATTTCAGTAGACATCTACATCATCCCCATTGTATGCCACTGAATCATTCTAGAGCAGGGGTGTCCAAACTTTTTGCAAGGAGGGCCAGATTTGGTGAGGTGAAAATCTGTGGGAGCCGACCATTCAGCCTGACATTCTTTGAACCATTAACATTAAAAGCAAATGAACAGGGGACAGCTGCGGGAACCGCTGTGCGGTGACAGGAAAACCGCATACCAGCAGGGAGAAGTGGCCGCGGGCCACTTGAAATTTGAAAACAGGCCGCATTTGGCCCCCGGGCCGGACTTTAGACATGCCTGTTCTAGAGTCTTTTTGGTTTACAGTAACAAAAATATATAATAAAACTTCCATGCTAATAAATCACAAATCTCACCCCCAACAATATAATATAAAGAGCCAATTAGGTTAGGTGCTGGCCGACAAACCAGGAGACTGTGAGCTCTAGTCCTATCTTAGGCATGAAAGCCAGCTTTAAGGCAGTCTTTCTCAGCCCAGCTCACCTCACAGAATTATAGTTGTCGGGAAAATAGGAGGAAAATGGAGTATTAGATATGTTCACCACCTTGAGTTATTTATAAAGTAATAAAGGTAGGATAAAAATATAATAAATAAAACAAATAAATAAAGCAGTATATAGGGTTCACAGTAAAAAGATCCAGGAAACACCTATCAGTTTATACAATTTATTTATCAACTTTAAATGCTCCCACATCTCAGAAGAAATTGCTCAGGTGGCATATAGCAGAGGTCCCCAACTCAAAAACTGCGGCCCACTACCAGGCTGTGACCTATTTGGAACTGGGCCACATGAGCAGTGGGCTGTTGTGCAAGCATGCAGCTCGATTTGCGCAAGCAGCAGGCCAGTGGATGTGCACATACGCATAGCTCAAGTTGCGTAAGTTTAGTTTATTAGTTTAGTTTATTTGATTTATACCCCGCCCCTCTTCCCCGATCAAGGGGAATTCAAGGCGGCTAACAACAGATTAAAATACAATACAGGCAAAACATATTTAAAAAACTATATATATAACAATAAAATTAACAAAAATACCAATCACACACCATGCCACAATCATTCTTCCGGGGGGGGGGGGGCGGTGTCATCAATTCCATGCCTGCACATGCCCACGAAGGCTGGAGGCCATTAGCATATAGCAAAAAAGTATATAACAAAAAAACATATAAAGTACATATTTAAACTTTTTGTAAAGAAAGAAGCACACACAAAATATTAAATAAGCAACAGATTCAATCAGTTCCAGAACATCCAGCGTTGACATTTAAATATTTATTTAAATAAATCCCTTTGAGAACCTGTCTCCTCTACACAGGATAAATTTATGTCTGGCAAACACTCTGGGTATAAACTGTAAATAAGAGTAAATTATAAGTAAGGCTGTAGATGTGATACACATACAGTTTATATATATCAAAGAATGGAGAGATATATATGTTGTGTTTCATCAATATAAATAAAGAATTGATAAAACAGAACTATATTATAAAACATAAAATGGAAAAGATGGACACTTAGATTTTTTTAAACCAATTTATTGGCTGTGAGTGAGCTACCAAGCTTGATTACCTACCATACTCAATCTAGACAATCCTGTAGTATTTTTTTAGGGTGCTTTTGATCAAGGGTACCTATCTTAGGTTTTAGTTTAGTTTAGTCTCTGTTTTTCTTTATGGTTACCTTCCATTCTTATGCTCATTTAGATTTGGTTATTTATAATTATGGTGCTGCTGCTTCTTTCTATTCTAAATTATCTATAGTCCAGAGTCCTTTAGGATTGGGGCTGATTATAAATTCTGTAAAATAAATGAATAATTTAAATAATTGCAAGTACTGTTGATAAGTAAATATACAATATAAAGCCACATAAAATAACTTATATAAAGCCTGAAGGTATCACTGTTTTCTAGCGTACTGGTTAACTTCAAAATGAAAACCAGCTAAATATGACTATTTTTCACCAACAGGGCAGTTCAAAACATATGGATGAGTTATTAAAATGATCCTCCCATTTACATTCACCATCTAAGTACAGGCAATCCTTGATTTATGAGCACAATTGAGCCCCAAATTTCTGTTAAGTAAGACATTCCAAATCAGGGACAACACTTGGACTACAGCTCTTAGAATTATCAGCCAATAAAAAAAATTGCTGCCTAGGAATTCTGATTTCATTGTCCAAACACATTCAAAGGATAGCAAGTTAGGGAAAACTATACTAATCTACAGTATTGCAATTAAAAGTAAAGTAATATGATAAAATATTCCCGAGTCTAAACAAAAGTTACAGTTTCCAACATTTGAGTCCAACACCTAGAATCCAGAGAGTTTGTGGATTATGATTTATTGTTGGGATAACTACCGGTAGTTACCATAGAACTGGCGGTTGAGTTCCCCATGCTGATGGTGCTTGGGGACTTCAATCTGCCATCCCTGGGTGGCTCTTTGGATGTGGCACAGGAGTTCATGGCCTCCATGGCAACCATGGACCTGACCCAAGTAATTCAGGGTCCGACTCATAGGGGGGAACACAC
>JANHGC010003270.1:102368-113756 GCA_027560395.1 Boaedon fuliginosus | reverse complement strand
AAACTAAATAAAATAACAAAACAAAACCAACTAAAATAATGATGTAAAAAAATTATATAATAAAACAATAAAACAAAACAAAGCATTAAACAAAATAAAATTAGCTAAATATAGTAAAATAAATACAATATAAAATGAATAAAATAAAATAATAAACTAAACTAACCTACAATAAGATAAAAAAATATTAAAACCAAACAAACTAAATTAAACTAAAATAAGAAACGAAACGAAACTGAAACCGAAACTGAAACCCCGAGGGTTTCCCCCGGTGCCTCCTCCCCCTCCTCCCCCCGGGCCTCGTCCGCGCTGCTCACCCGCAGGAAGGAGTCGAGGGCGCCGTTCTCCATGAACTCGGTGATGATCATGACGGGGACGCTGTTGGTGATGACGCCGTCCAGGCGGATGATGTTGGGGTGCTCGAACTGGCCCATGATGCTGGCCTCGCTCAGGAATTCCCGCCGCTGCTTCTCCGTGTAGCCCCCCTTCAGGGTCTTGATGGCCACGCAGATCTCCTTCTTGCCCGGCACCTTCAGGAGGCCACGGCAGACCTCCCCAAATTCACCTGCCCAGCAGAGAGGGACGAGGCTGCTTAATAATGAAATAGGGGGGTTTCCCCGCGCCCCCCAAAACCCGCAAGGCTTCGATCTTGAAGGACAGCGGCGGGGAGGGTGTCTCCTCCAAAATGGCCTCTCTTGGGCCAGATTTCTTCAATGGCAACGACGGGCAGTTTACAACCTGCGGACTTCAACTCCCAGAATTCCCCAGCCAGCTTTTTCTCCTCACTTTTGCTGAAGTCAAGATATATTATGCTCGCCGCATACCCGCCATCTACAGGTATAAAGTTATCTCATAAAAAAAATGCGATAACGCAGTCCCGTCCCATTTGTTCTCGTCCTATCCGGGCTGGAATTCTGGTCGACCCTCGATGGCTGGGGAATTCTGGGAGTTGGAGTCCACAGCAGTGGTGGGATTCAATTTTTTTTACTGCTGGTACTGTGGGTGTGGCTTGGTGGGCGTGGTTTGGTGGTCATGTGATTGGGTGGGCGTGGCCACCAGGCACCAAATTAACCCAGACGACATAAGGTAGGATAAGGGGGTTGGACGAGATGACATCTGAGGTCCCTTCCAGCCCTGGATTGTCTCTCTCACGCTGGCTGCTCTGTTTCCCCTCCCCATTAGAGAGGATTCCTGGCTTAATAGGGAAATGAGAAAGGGAGCTTCAGCTGCCGGCAGGAGAGAAAGAGAAAGAGAAGCTTCCTTCTCTCACATTGGCTGCTGTTCCCCCTCCCCATTAGAGAGGTTTCCTGGCTTAATAGGGAAATGAGAAAGGGAGCTGCAGCTGCCAGCAGGAGAGAAAGAGAAAGAGAAGCTTCCTCCTCTCACACTGGCTGCTGCTTCCCCTCCCCATTAGAGAGGCTTCCAGGCTTAATAGGGAAATGAGAAAGATGGTATTTACCAGTTCTCCGAACCACTCAAAATTATCCCCACCGGTTCGCCTGAATGGGCCGAACCAGTTGAATACCACACCTGGTTCAGAGAACATTTTTTGTTATTTAAATTGTGGATCGAAACATATAAATTTTGATTCAGATAAATAGTACAAAAAACACAGTTATTTTTTAAAATGAAGCAGCGTTGTTTGAATGAAAGGTTAGGGAAATTCTGTCAATATCCGTTGATTTATTTCTAAGCAAAATTCCCAAAGTACTGGGAATTATTTTTATTCGTTACTTATGTAGCAGCAGTATTCTCCAGTTCTGTTAAATTTCTTGTTCTTAAATGTATAATGGTCAATTGTCTATAGTTTAAATATTAAGGAACTGCTTTTAAATGTTTTTTATGAATTGATTCTGAACTATTTAGAATTCTTTTTTGTTTTAAAAGGTAGCATATTAATTTATGAGTTCCTTATAAATAATAGAAATAAAAATATATTTTACAGTTCAATCATATAGAAGCAAAAGTACATTATGATGTAATTTGCATAGCTTAAAGAATTTTTCTAAAGCCAAAGAATAAAAGATCAACTATCAACAATATAATAGTAAAACTCAGCAGTCAATGGTCATTAGAGATGGTTTTTCAAACTTTTTTTTAAAAAATAAATATGACAGAGACAGCTGCATATCTTTCGGGAGGCAATTCATTGTGTTTGGAACCATTTACAAAAGGATTCTATCCCTGAAGTCTATTAGTCAGATGAAATTTAGGGCCTCAACAAAATTTCAAATGGACCAGAAGTGATCAGTCCTACCCTACTTGCACTAATTTACTTTTATGAAAATAATTATTTTATTCTTCTTGCCAGATTAATGTTTGTCTTTGATCGTGAACACTTTTTTCAGTGAAGATGTGGGAGACAGTATGAAGTCTCCTAAAATTAACTAGTTACTTTTCATACATGAATAACTTGGGATTTTTATCAAGCATGTATGGTTTAATATCAGAATTAATGTCCTAAGAATAGTTTGATCCTAAAGGATTTTGCATTGCTCAATGGAGCACGGAGTTTCAGAATGCCTTGCCATTCAGCAGAGGGCAGAGATTCGTTTTTAACAGGCACAAAATCAGAGCAGCCCAGGAGAATGTGGCTGAAATCTACTCCTTTGTTTATTATTTGATTATCTAATGTGTAAGTTGTCTGATGAAAACTAATTTCCACAGCAACAAATTTATATATTTTGTATTTGTGTGTGTTCTGTAATTTCAGGGTTAAATTATTGAATGTCTGGTTAATGTTATCCTGTAATTTGAAAAGGATTCATTGTGGCTTTTGATTTTTAAATGTAATTTATCATTGAACAATGCAATAATAATGAATAATCTATATTTCTCATCCTTCAATCCCCTCATAGGCAAAGGATGCACTACAATGTTTAATAGACAAACATCAGAAAATACCAGGAAATGTGTGGAGGGCTTTGATGGAACGAGTTACAACAGGGAAACAAGACAATGAATAACTTGGGAAAATCATTGTGAAAAATTTTTGAATGATATTTTAATGTGATATATGATTTAAGAATTGTTACAATAGATTTTTATTTGCTGTGCAAATGTATAGTTTTACAGAAAACCAGGCTTTGAAGAACATTGTTACATGTATTGCTCAGGAAAGTAAATCTTTCAATATAAATACAACTCTTTATGGTCACAGAAATACAACTATAGTTTAAAAACTACAATCCTAATTAGGAATAAGATGTACAAATGATTTTAAGGCTTTTGAAATGGATCAAATACGTAACATTTTTCTAGTAGTTCTTAAATTAAATGTAAACTTTACATGGATTGGGATTAAATTTAGTATTTTTGTAAAACTTGGATTTTTTTATTCCATGTATTCTCCAGTTGCAACAACAGACATTGTTCTTTTTATAGGTCATCTCCTGATATCTAATGCAATCTCCCCATAGGCAAGATTAATTTTATTCCCTTTATACTTTCCCCTCTTCTACTGTAATGTGTGTTCATAAGTGTTTCATAGAAAATATAGAAAAACAGATAAATTAGTGTATACCAATTTAATTAAGTTTCTTTACCAAAGGTTTAAAGTAATCAAATTTATGTATGCAGAAGCTGCACGTATGAACAAGAAATATCAAGTATTTGTATTCATTAATATTTAGAACTATACATAGACTTTAATTTTATATTACTGACCAGTACTACTTATACTGGTACTTAAAAACAGAAAGTTAATTAATTTAAGGCTTTGTAAATAATATGAATTGGCACTGCATAGAGAATAATTTCTGCTGTAGAAATTAATTGTTTTGCTATTTCCCAGTAAGTACTACGTTTTGGGGCAAACTGCTAATTTATTATGAGCTCGTATCTCTTAACATTCATAGATTATAGGTATACTTCTGTGCCAAGGCAATGCGAAGCCACCAAGATGTGCCTTATTTAATATAGTAATTCTGGGATCAATAATTATTCACAGAGGCTTACATAGCAGGTTATAATGCCATCAAAAGTGAGAACATTTGCATAGGAAGTTGAAATGATAATCCTTTTATTGGGAATTACCTGTCTCCTAAGAACATGCAGAGTAAAATCTGCAGGGATCTTTTTTCATGGATAATGTTGCAATTCTGAGCATTTTTTAGGTTCCTCAGTCTTGAATCGATTTTTAAGGTTAGATTCTGTTTTAAACATTCCATATATGGTTATTATGCAGATTTAGAACTGTCCAAACCTACTTATGAGTACTTTATTTATGATATATGCATAGGACATTTATTTTGTTGTTCTCATTAATGCAAAATAACTTAAAACTTGGGGGGGGAGTATATTTGAGAATGTTCTGAGTAATATTTTTATTTTTGCGGGGAAGGATAGTTCTCCAGAGCTCTTAATTGAAAACCATTATGTACTAACCATTATAATCCACAAAGTAGGACTTTCTTTCTTTAAAAATTTAACTAGAAAATTAGTTTTATTGTGTCTTTTGTTCAGATTTCAGCATGCATAGGAACTCCATTCAAATTGTTTTAAGAAGATGCCATGTGAAGCTAGAGTGCTTTACTATGAGCCTATTTCTCTGTCAGGATTTTTTAGAGTAGGGTGGGGATTTCTGAGCATTGAAATGTATCCAATAGTAATGAAAATAGAACTCTTGGAAATTTTGTATTTGATGTAATTCTACTTCCAAAAAAGAAGTATTTTCTTTGATTGATACATGTACTACTTCAACTATTTATTCATAGTAAATAATAACAAATATTTTCTTTCTTATTATCCACTGAATCTACTGTACTTGGTAAATGTATATGTGATGTTATATGATCACATTTAGCCTTACTTTTCAATTCCCTTAAGATCTTAAAAGGAAACTAGCTGTTATGATGACCGTTTGATAATTATCATTAAAAGGTTGGACTAGAAATAGTCACTACTATAATGATTTGTGAAAAGTATTAGAGATAGAGAAGTAGGATAGGGTAGTTATACATCTCTGCCCCAGGCCAGCCCAGTGATGCTGTCAAGGTGATGTCCCAGTGCCTGGAGACTGTGTAGATCTGGATGGGGACCAACAGGCTCAGGCTCAACCCCGACAAGACCGAGTGGCTGTGGATGTTGCCCCCTCATGGTCCAGTGGATTGTCCATCATTGATGCTGGGGGGAGAAAAATTGCTCCCCTCAGAATGGGTGCACAACTTAGGGGTTCTCTTGGATCCACAGCTGCAATTCGACCATCATTTGGGGCTGTGGCCAAGGGGGCCTATGCACAGGTTCACCTGTTGCATCAGTTGCGCCCCTTCCTGGACGGGAGGCTCTTCTTATGGTCACTCATACCCTTGTCACCTCTCGATTATATTACTGTAACACACTCTACATGGGCCTGCCCTTGAAGAGCACTCGGAGACTTCAACTGGTCCAGAATGCAGCTGCATGAGTGATTAAAGGTATACCTTGGCGCACCCATATAACACCTGTCCTCTGCGAGCTGCACTGGCTCCCAGCGGTTGCAATTTAAGGTGCTAGTGACAACTTTTAAAGTCCTTCATGGCTTAGGAGCATGGTACCTTAGAGACCGCCTTCTGCCACCTCTTGCCTCCCAGCGCCCAGTTAGATCCCACAGAGTTGGTCTGCTTCATGTCCCGTCAGCTAAACAATGCCAGCTGGCAGGTCCCAGAGCTAAGGCCTTCTTTGTGGCCGCACCAGCCCTTTGGAACCAACTGCCCATGGAGATCAGAACCATTCCTAATCTGTGGGCTTTCTGCAGAGCCACTAAGACCTGGCTCTGTCAGCGGGCTTGGGATTGATGCCCCCCTGGAAGAATGATTATTGATTGGAGTGTTATTGTGTTGTAAAATATTTTAAATTATTGTATTAAAGTTTTTAATGTTGTTTTTATTGTACTGTATTTTAACTGTTGTAAGCCACCTTGAATTCCCCTTGACTGGGGAAGAGAGGCGGGGTATAAATCTAATAAAATAAACGAAATAAATAAAAGTTATTTTATTAGATTCTATTAAATGCTAGCATGGAATAAAAATTTCTTGGTAAACTGTTGCCCCAAAACAGTAAGTGGATAATTAAGTACATTGAAATGGATGGCCAGACCCAAGCATTAAATGCCCCATCTGAAAAGATACCCATTTTACAACTATTTTGGAAGGTAAAGGTATAGTAAACTAGATCTCTAAAGAAGTTAATGGCTGAATGCATTTCTATCTCACCACACAAACATTCACATCTCTGTAGCACAAGCCATTTAGACCTTAAGAGCAGTCTTCTAAATTGAGTTCAGATAGAAAGTAGCAGAAAACTTAGTTCTTTCACAATTGCCAGGTTGTGCTGTCTATAACCAATATCCAGACAAGCTGTTGTGTGTCTGTTTGGTTTGGAATATTAATATAAACAGACTAGCCCAGGAGCCACAAGGCTCTTGTACCTCATGATAGTCTAGCAAAATGAGGGAGACTTCAACAGCATGGTTATTTCATATACAACCCTGCCTGCAGACATATTCTCATTTATATGTAAATGTTATATGCAGATGCAGTTGTATACACAAAACCCAGTTCTTTCCTCAATATCCATTTGTCTTTTTTAGAGTCTGTTTTAGAAGCTTACATTAATGGCTTCAGCTTTTTTTCAGAGACCCAGAGTTTGGTTGCTCTCTCATAGGGTTATCTGTTGAAGAAGGCCCATCTGGGCCCGCACAGATTGTTCATTTAGCTCGCTATCTTAATATTTTTATTTGCCATAAGTAGAAAATGCACAAAATGGATTCTACATTGACATCATCTTTAAAATGAAAGCTACTGAAATCAGTCATCTCAGCAATAGCAATATAGGGGAGGATATTTTTATTCTTCCATTTCATAGAAAAAGCAGAAAATCCTCCAAACCTTTTTCAAGTGGTTAGATGGTCAACATGAACATATTTTCTTGTTAAACTCTGCAGTGTTATATTACAAATATATCTGCTGATATACAGTGCCCTTTAAAAAAATGATGTATCATTTCATTGTATAATTCCTTTGTAAAATTAAACCAAATCCCAAATGGTTTGAGTAATCATCAGTGGATATTGGAAAATAGTTGTTAGAAAATATATTTTAATACAGAAAATCTAAAAAGCTTCCATGTTGCATTTCAGAAACATCCACTGGTTTACTATGGAAGTATTTTCTGTAAACATTCCAAATGTATTAACAGACAAAAGTAGGACAATATATGAATGCTAAATCTGATCAGGTTTTATCGTTCTTCAAATATTTAAGCAGAACTCCTAAAACTATGACTTGGGAAAGAATCCTGAGCTGCATCTCACTGCAAGCTGCCAGCTGAAGAGAAAAAAATATATAACATTTAAAAGCCTGGTTAAAGATTAACACAAACGGATATAAGGAGATTTCTAGGAAAGAATCAGGATGGCTGCAGCTGTATCTCTGCTACCTGCTGAGGGTTGCTAGGCAACTGAAGCCTATCACTGCCCCAAGGGCCCTTTATTTTACAATGAGGATATTTCAGTGTGTTTTTCCTAAAGGATTTTCCCTCAGCCTATTGAGGTGCAAATATGCTTGTGCGTCTACACACCTCAATAACATATATCCTTTTAAAATCAAGTAAAATGGTATCAGCTAGGAATTCATAATATCAATCATTTGTGTGTAGGCAGGAGTGGGGGGATTTCTTGTGGAATTGACCCAACGTGGAAACAATATATGCTTTTAAACTGTGACATTTTGTCTCCATGGTAAGAATTATTTGCTATTTGTTTTAAGGAGAACCGTAGTTCATGTCAGATATGAACCTCCAGACAATCATTAGTTTAAACTGCCTGCTATGTGTTCAAAAATTTCAGTCAATTTAAAACTGATCTGAATTGCAAATGTGATGGTAATAAGCCATTCGAGAGCAAGCCATGTATTTCTTTTCTCTTTCTCTCTCTCCCTCTCTCTCTCTCTTCTCTTGAATGTCTTCTTTAAGGGGCCTCTGGTGCACTGAAATATGAAAATGCCAGTTCGACCGTGCACATTGTCAACAAACATGGAAATGGAAAGAAGGAGGGTTAGCAGTGAATAAACTGATCTGTTTAACTGGAGAATGCCACGAGATCAGAAGCAGTACACACACACACCAACAGATTTTTGTAATAAAATTCATCTGTTTCTGGAATCTGGTTGTAATTACATTCTTTTTCATTTTGAGTGAAGGAAGGGATGAACTAAAGTATTTGGTATAGAGCACTTTGGAGAGTTCTATATTTGAAAACCCACTTTATTTTCTTAGTTGAATTACTGAAAAAACAAGAAGAGGGAAAATCAGTTTTCAATAGCATGATTGCAACAAATCCACTATTGCTTTACAGAGGTGATAGTTGCAAAATACCACTTTTCTCGAAAATTTTCTATAACGAACACTACTACCGTCAATATGTTTCATTTAATTGACAAAGCTTTCTTCATTCAGAAAAAGGCAACTGCACCTGAGATTTTGGGCAATTCTTTTTTTATGTTAAAGGCTAACTGTAAAGAGGAAAGCAGCAGCCTAATTCAGTGTAGAAGCAATGACATGTGAAAGCCTAGTCAGTTCCCCAGCCATGATCAAATTCTTCCAATTATATGTACATTTCATGTCCAGGAAGAGAATGAGATAATGTGCCCTGGACCTACCAGCCCCCTCCATAGTGCATTCAACGGATCAAATGTCGTCTCTGAAAGGTTTCCTATCAAGTGAAAAGCCTATATCCATATAGCTTGAAGATTATAAATTCAGCTTTCCCAGTGTTAACTCAGTAGGGTGAATACAGGAACTGGGTCAAACATCCCCTTTTCTATGTGTGACTGCTAAAAAAGGAGTTGACTGCATTTTATAGAATATAATTATATTTTCAGAATAGTTATTCTTTCCAAATACGTATTTATTACAGGGATCACAGTTTCGGGAATAGTAGAAATAATTAATTCACTACAGATTAGGACCTGAATCTCAATCTGACACCCACAGTCATCTGCCCTATCATCTTTATATACACCAGGGATGTCAAACTTGCATCATCACAGTGTCATCACATGATGTATTATAACTTTTTTCTCCTTCACTAAACCAGGCGTGGGCATGGCCAGGGCATGACACATCTGACCCGCAGGCTGCGAGTGTTGTGGCCCACCAGCAGCCAGAGGAGCTGGTGGTAGACTCAGACAGTGAGGGGGTTGGGGAGAAACATGGACCAGTCCTGGAGTCTGGGGAAGGGTCTGTGTTGGTGGCAGAGATGGGGTAGTTATCAGCTGCCTTCGGAGTCGGAGATCAATGGGGCAGAAGAACAGCTGGAGTCTGTTCCCGAAGTGCGCACGCACAGAGCTGCCAGGAGAAGGGAACAGTTAAGGAACAAGGGTTGACTCAAGGGTAAAGGCACAGGTGGAGGGTGAATGGCCTCTCCCATAGGGAATAAAGGGGAGTGAAACAGGAGTGGTGTTTGTAGGAGACAATTAATTCGTTTAATTAATGTGAAGATTTGTTTGTGACTCTCAGAGACTCCTTTCCAAGTATTTTCTTGTACAGCGTTGCGTTTGGAAGCTATCGGCCTGGCAGCTCTTCAAGCCTGATAAGGTCTGTGGTTGTAATTCACCCTTGAAAGACTGTTTGCCGGGACCTTGCTAGATGTGAATGATAGCAATTCACATTAGCGTAATAAAAAGGGGTTTTGTTGGGACAAGGAGTCTGTTTCATGATTTTGTGAAGCCTAGATCAGAACAGGGAGTTTGACAGCCCTGATCTACACCATTCCTATTTAAGTATTTATTGTTCTCCTTATTGTAGAGAATTGTAACATGCACTTTGGTTGAAAAAGAAAAAGAATAACAGTCATGGAATCCAAAATTTTGCACTAGCCTCCTGGCTAAAAAAGAACCAAGAAAATATTATTGAAATCTGTATTTATAAACCCTGATATTCAAAATGCTATTGTGACTTTGGAAATATCATGCCCAGGAAAAAGATAATGGAGGAGACACACTGTATGTGCCTAGCGGTGCACACAAAAACACATGGAAAATAATAAGGCCTACAGACCCACTCTATTTCTTATTCAAAATACTTGTGAATGGTTATCAAGTTAATGAGTTACCTCAGTAAACTAGTGAAGTTCAAATGGCCATACCAATTATACCAAACTTATTTCCGATAGTGTAGAGTTAATGCTTACACTTTCAACTGAAAAGTACAACTTGACATTAGGAGGAAAGATCTGACATCTATTACAGAACTGAATGACTCCCTAGACCCAATTTTGCTTGTTAATTATGCTTCTCTTCTTGATCTGCTTTGTTCAGATTAGGAAAAGGGTAGATAAAATGTGGAACAAGCAGCCTTGTATGACAAACAGATTATATTTCTCTATATTTTAGGATGACCCAACTTTTCTAATTCTTTAGAGGGAAAACCCACAATTCTCAGATGTACTTTTCTTTCCTCATTGTAAGTGCTTCTTATGTAGGTTTCCCAAATCACTACAAATAGAAGCATATTGCCTGTTAGGGTGTGATCATATGCAAAGGAGGTCAGCATTCGTAAATTTTTGATAACTGCAAAAACAAGGAATTTGCAGCATTGCAAGTCATTACAAAAATTAAATTTATACTTAGCTGAAATTATCCTTATATAAAACTTTAAACTTACAGAATGTGCTTTTGTATGTAATATTTCCTTCTAGATACATAATCTAGAGCAGGGGTGTCAAACGTGCGGTGTCGCGTCACGGTGGCATCACATGACATATCGAGACTCCCCTCCCCCCCCCTTTGCTAAACCAAGCCTGGTCATGGCCAACGTCTGACGCATCCGGCCTGCAGGCTGCGAGTTTGACAGCTGTGACATAAAGGATATCAGTGGAAATTAAAAATAAGGTGACTGCATTTCAGAAAACAGAGTATAATTAGATTTATCACTAAAATTTGATTAAGTAATCACTTCTATTTATTGGCCACTATTGTACAGTGGTACCCCACAAGACGAATGCCCCGCAAGACGAAAAACTCGCAAGACGAAAGTGTTTTTCGTTTTTTGAGTTGCTTCGCAAGAAGAATTTCCCTATGGGCTTGCTTCGCAAGACGAAAACTGATTTTTTTTGAGGGGGGGGTTTGCGAAGGTAGGTGGTGGGAACGGACCGGGTGAGGCGGAACAGACCATGGTCTCATCGCTGATGCCGCGGCTGCAGTACTACAGCTGATAGTCGGGGGGAGGTGATAGCAGCTGGGCGCCAGTGTCGGCTGGTTACGGTGTCTGATTTGCTGGGGCTGTCACATGGTGGAGGGGCGTGGCTTTTGGTGATGTATATTTTGTTTTTCCTGCGCGGTCTTTTCGAATCCGGTTTTTTTCTTTAGTGAGCGTCTGCTCTGCTATTGCTGTTACGGACTGTCCGCTAGC